>CM076569.1:618745298-618972263 GCA_034641835.2 Pinus albicaulis
ATTCAGTATTTTTTTATTCTTTATTTATTCTTCGCATGATATAGAGCTTTGGGAAGCTATTGTATTGAGCCAAAGCTATGGATGGCGTTTTCAAAGGTTTACAAATATCACTGATCAGGCGAGGCTGAAAACTATCAAGCGTGGATGAGAACTATCAAGCGAGGCTGAGAAGGCATTAAAGAGATCATGGCAGAAAAAAGAAGGACAAATAAGGGTGGAAAATGTCCTTGATATGAACCAATAGATGTGAATTTGATCAATGAAGACCCAACAGCTGTAGAAGTCTTCAAAAGGACATGTTGCTTACAATTTTGTGAAATATTACAACGCTGCCATGTACAAATTTCAAAGGAATTTACTTTAAATTTCAGTGTAACAACTACCAAAGTGGGGATGCTTAATCTTTCCATCACACCAGAGGTCATTACAGCAGCAACAAGGATTCCAAGGGGACAAGAGAAGTGGTTCAAAGGGTTCAAGTTTAACATGGAGCAGTGCAAAGAGTTTATGAAGCCTGAAAACAGTGAAATGGACCTCACTAATGCCATTCCAAGGAGATGCATGAAGGTTAACTACTAAAAATTGTTGCTCATCATCCAAAAGTATTTTACTTGTGAAGGAAGATATCATAAAGTCTACTCATATCATTTCAAGCTACTCCTACACTTTACTGGTAAGATATCTTTTGATCTGCCTTTCTATTTACATAGAAGTTTATCAAAAATGGTAGATAAGGTCCAAGTAAAATCTGAAGGGAGTGAGACTTCATTTTTTATCATGGTTTAATGAAACTGCTAGTTTTATATGAGCTCCAAAGACTAGGCAGAGACTAGTCTTCATTTTTGTTTGTTAGTGGTTTTGAGTTGGATGCTCTTACTCCTTCAAGAACTCCTAAACCTAGGAAAATCTCATCAACCTTAGTAGCATAACAAAGTGAACCATTGGTGGTAGAACCAAGTGAACCAGTAAGAGTAGAACCGAGTGAACCAGTCATATTAGAAATAGAGAAATTGCAGAGTTTTGATACACCAAATGTCCCACCTGCAAAATAGAAATCATAAGTGGTCAAACCTGCAAAAAAAAGTAAGCTGTGAGTAAACAAGAAACCGAAAGGACGACAAGGAGCAAAATAGTGGCCTTAGAAGACAAAACAATGGTTCTAGAAGACAGAGCAGTAGCTAAAGGAAATAAAAAAGACATACTACATTCCATTGACATAGAAGAGACTCCTATAGTCTAGGCTAAGGACATAGAGGAAGGTGGACAGAAACTAAAGAAAGTCAAATCTACAAAGAAACTATAATTTGAAGGAGAAGATGTAGGTTTTATGTTCCAAGCAAGAAATCCTATGACAAGGCATGACATAAAGTCAGGTTCATCCACCTACTGACACAGTCCAGCCACCACAAGACATCATTCATCTTTCATCACCTGCAGAGAAATACACAATTAGAAAATCAAAGAAAGGAAAAGAGAAGGTAACGGAAAAAATGGAGTTTGAACTCCTTGAGAAACAATTGAAGTTGGCCAACCATGAAATTGTTGTTATGAATAAAGAAGCAAGGAAACACAATGTAGAGAAGGTTTAGTTTGAAAAGATGAAGGGAATTTGGGAAGAATAGGTTGATAGTGTTTCCAATACTCTAGATAATACACAAAAATTTATCAAATGGACCATTCCATTGAGGAAAGAGGTCAAACATGTTAGGAGAATGAACATACATTTGAAACCCACCAATAGAAATTTGAAATATTAGGTTAAAGACCTCCAAGAACAACTTGATCTAATTCATGAGGCATTGGAGAAAAAAGGCCTTAAAATGATAGTAATTAAGGAGCCAAATGCTCAACTCATCATCAATGAGGAAGAAACACCTCAAGAATCATATTATGAGATGGTTTATGATTTTAAAGGCTATTGGCATGTTCGAAATAAATTTTTTGCACTTAGAAGGTATATTTTTTAAGCTACACAAATTTCTAGAATTTTGACTGTTTTTAGCAGTTTCGTAGCATTCCTGGGCTTAAAGAACAGGAAAACACTATGAAACTACTGTAGCTTTCCTTTTACATTTTGAACCGATTTTTGGAGCTCCCAAGAGATGAAAATGGTATTGAAGATGTATTAAGGCATAATGAACATCATGCAAGAGGAAAAAACTAGAAATATGGATGGAAATGGCAGTTTTGTAATGCTACAAAAGTATGCTATGAAACTGTCATACTTTCGTAGCATACACTTTTGAAGCTATATGAGCAATTTTTTCTGTAGTTATGGATAGCTGGACACTTTCAAAGGTTCAAGGGATCTTTTCAGTATTCATCCAAAGCTTAAAGACCACATGATGAAGCCAACTCATCAACCAAACCCCTTGTTGAAGATAAGGACTAGTTTTCCTAAAAAATAGGGTTTGTTTCCAGTTTTAGAGGAGGTCAATTAAGAGGTCATGTAGTGATGATTCCCATCACACCCTATTCGAACATGTGAAGGCATATTTTTCAAATATGTAATTAATTTTAGGAGATAAGGTTTTTAATGTAATAATGAATAGTTTGAGTCCCATTAGGAAAAGGACTGTGTTAGGTCCCTATATTACTAGTATAGTCCCTTATTGTTGTTAGTGTAACCCCCTTATTGTTGTTATTGTACCCTTGCAACCCCCATTTTGTTATTATTGTGCCCTTAAATTATTATTGTTAGGATGGCTAGGATTACATTGTGGCCCACTAGGATTACATTATGGCCCCATGGACTCCTATATATAGAAAGGAGGTTTTGTAAATTGTATCATCCAATAATTGTTCATTTATGTAATGTATTGGAGGTTGCCCCCTTGAAGTGGCTTATTTATAAGGCGTTGATATCTCTTTTCTTCTATTTTTGGAGCTGGTTACACAACATTTGGTATTAGAGCTTTGGATTCTAGGGTTTCGTTGCTCTAAACAGGTCATCGTGGAATTTTCGATATAAAGTTTTTTCTACGAAGGTTCAGAATATGAAATTTTTAGGGTGTAAAGCTGAAATCCTGAGGAAAATTGTAAAAACATTTCAGAGCTTGTTTCGCAATATTTTCGGAGATATGATATGTGGAAGGTAGTGCTTTTTCAGGCTCCCGAATTTCATCTCAAAGAGGTGATCATGGTAAAATATTCATAACTCTCTCTCTGAGCATTGGATTGGAGTGCCGTAAAAATTGGTCACAAGTACATGGACTTTAGTTTCTTGGCTATCAATTTCAGAGCTGAAGGATGAAACAATGACACGTGGAAATTCGTACAAGTTCGCTCTACTAAACCAGTCCATAATTAGGTCATTGTGGGAGATTGGACACAACTTTGTCTTGGAGAATCCAAATCAGGTCAGACCTGTGGCATTCGAAAGAGAATTCATAGGGCTACGTTGGTACCAAAATTAAAATATTGGAGTGCTGCAATCACAGAGATAATCCAATTTCAATATCGAGCTCCTCAAAAGCAAGAAAATGGTGTGTATTTCTTTTCCGAATTCCATAAGTATTGTTTGAAGAATCAATTTAAATTGATTCTATTGGGTTCTAAAATATGCCCCATAAAAATAATTCAACACCCATTAAGCCTTTAGAAGGCTCTATGATGACTCATGAAGATGAAGAATTGCAACATGATCTATCAAAATTACAAGAGCAAGTGCACCAGATTTCGTTCTCGCAAAGAGCAACAAAAAATGAAATGGAAGTTTTGAAGAAAGGCATGGAAGCGAAGATGGACGGTTTGAAGAAAGGCGTGCAAGCTAATATGGATGGCATGGAAGCTGGCATGGAAACTAAGATGGATGACATGAAAGACAACATGGAAAACATGAAGAATGATCTAAAAGAAGACATGGAAGGTTTGACAAAGTTGATACAAGAAATGTTTCCTAATGGTGAAAAGATAGTAGAAGAACCTCATGATGAGAACAAAATAAATGTTAATCAGCATTCTGCTCTAATATTGTGGGAAGAATACTATATTCCAAAAATGAATTATAGAGGAAATTTGATGGAAAGGATCTACAAAACATACAACTATACTAGTGATTCAGAACAATATTTTAGATCTCATAATGTTACAAACACCTACAAAGATACTGCAGTGCAACATACATTTAGAAAAAATGCATTTATATGATATTGATGGCTTTATGCTCCCGTAAAAAAATTAATGCTGGTCAGTTTTATTAGGAGAAAATAATGCTGTGAGGATAAGAAGCAAACATGTTAGCCAGTCATCATCAAAAGGTTTTAGTGACCACATTTGAGGACTTCAAAAATTGAATAAAGAGTAATTGATATTCAGAGGAACACAGATTGATAGATTGATCTCTATAGGCACTTTAAAAGGATAACATCCAACATGAAGTTTGTTTGGAACCTGATTCATTGGAGAAGGCATTCAGGTCGGCAAGAAAAGTTGAATGTAAAATTATGGCGACAAGGAAGCCTACAACTCAATTCTATAAAGGAAGTGTTGCTACGCCTAGATTTCCACAACCTACAAGGTTGACACCACAACAATTGGAAGAAAAAAGAGCAAAAGGGCTTTGCTACAGTTGTGATAGCAAATACACTAAAGGTCATAAGTGTGCTGAGAAGAAATTATTTTACATAGATTGTGTAGAGGAAGAAGAAAATGAACAAGAAGAGGATATACACCAGGAACCAACCCCAGAAGAGGAAGAAATGAATCCAACCATATCGTGTAATGCACTGGCAGGAATTACCACTCCTCAAACTCTCAAGATAAAAGGACAAATCAAGAAGAGAAAGGTAATAGTGTTGATTGATTCAGGTAGCACCCATAATTTTATTCATTGTAAGGTAGCCAAGGAATTAAATTGTTTCCTATACCCAGCACCAGAATGTCAAGTGATGGTTGAAAATGGAGGAACTATAAATTTCTCTGGAAAATGTCATAATATCAAGCTAACCATGGGGGAATATGTATTGAATAGTCCAATGCTTTCCATTCCAATGGGAGGTGTTGATGTTGTACTAGGAGTACAATGGTTACAATCTTTGTGGACAATAGCTTTTAATTTTCAAGAACTTTTCTTGAAATTTTTTTCAGAAGGAAAGGAAGTCGAATTACGGGGTATTTCGGGGAAGCCAGGAAGGATAATAAGCTCTAATGTCATGACAAAGCTTCTAAAGAAAGAACAGCGAGGCATAATTGCACAATTATGCTCACTAGAAGTTCCAACATCAAAATCATCTATTTCTGTAGATCTCCAACAAGTCTTGGACAATCATTCCAAGGTGTTTGAAACTCCCAAAAGACTCCCACCTATTCGTGATCATGATCATGCTATTCATTTGATTCCAGGAAGTGTTCCTCCAAACATCAGGCCTTATAGATATCCTTATGTCCAAAAGAGCGAAATTGAATGTATGATTGCGGAAATGTTAGAGGCGGGTATAATTCAACCTAGTCAAAGTTCTTTCTCTGATCCTGTAGTATTGGTACACAAGAAGGATGGATCATGGCGCATGTGTCCGGATTATAGGGAGCTCAATAAGCTCACCATTAAAGATAAATTTCCCATTCCTGTGATTGATGAATTATTGGATGAATTACATGGAGCAATTTATTTTACCAAGTTGGATCTTCATTCAGGATATCATCAAATTAGAATGAAGACTGAAGATACTCCCAAAACAGCATTTCGAACTCATGAGGGTCATTATGAATTTTTGGTCATGCCTTTTGGCCATACCAATGCACCTTCTACATTTCAAGGGTTGATGAATTCCATTTTCAAACCCTTCCTTAGAAAATTTGTGCTAGTATTTTTTGATGATATACTAATCTACAGCAGGTCTTGTAAGGATCATGTTGAACATGTTGACGAGGTGCTCATACTATTGCAGGAGAAACAATTATATGCAAAAACATCCAAATGTTTCTTTGGAGTACAAGAGGTGGAATATCTGGGTCATATTGTATCTCATGAGGGTGTTAAGGTAGACCCTAACAAAATTAAATCCATTAAAGAATGGAAAGTCCCCACAACCATAAAGCAGTTGCGAGGATTTCTCGGGTTAACAGGGTATTATCGCAAGTTTGTTAAGAATTATGGGAGAATAGTAGCACCTCTAACAACATTATTGAAGAAAGATGCATTTTCATGGACTCATGAAGCAACTAAGGCCTTTGAACATCTTAAAGAGGCAATGTGCCTAGCACCGGTCTTAGCTACGCCAGACTTCACAAAAACCTTTATTGTGGAATGTGATGCCTCAGGAAATGGAATTGGTGTTGTTTTAATGCAAGAAGGAAGATCCATTTCTTTTGAAAGTCATCCAATCAAAGGAAAGTATTTACAGAAACCTATTTATGAGAAGGAAATGTTAGCAATACTGCATGCACTAAAGAAATGGCGAACTTACTTAATGGGAAGACACTTCAAGGTAAAAACTGATCATGATAGTCTTAAACACTTTTTGGAACAAAGACTATCTTCAGAAGAGCAGCAAAAATGGTCACAAAGATGTTGGGTTATGACTTTGAAATAATCTACAAAAAAGGAAAGCTTAATGTTGTTGCAGATGCACTCTCAAGAAAGAATGAAGAGGTGGAAGCATTGCTTTGTGCCATTTCTATTATCCAACCAGATTGGATAACCGATGCAAGAGATGAATGGAAGAAGGACAAAGATGTATGGACACTCATTCAAAAGTTGCAGCAAGATCCTAGTACATCTGATACATTTAGTTGGAAAAATGATTCCTTATGGTACAAAGATCGCTTATATCTTTTTAAGAATTCCCAACTAAAACAAAAGATTCTTCTGGAATTGCACACTTCTCCTTTAGGAGGACACTCAGGATTTTTAAAAACTTACCACAGGGTGAAGAAAGAATTTTTTTGGGATGGCCTTAAATCTGATATTCAAAATTTTGTGGCGGAATGTTTGGTTTGCCATCAGAATAAATTTGAGACAATTAAGACCCTGGGACTTCTACAACCTTTATCCATTCCAAGTCAACGTTGGGAGGAGATTTCAATGGATTTTATTACAAGTTTACCTAAGTTCGAAGGAAAGAGTGTCATCATGGTGGTAGTTGATAGATTTACCAATTATGCACACTTTTGTGCATTATCTCATCCATTTAAAGAAATTACAGTTGCTACTACATTTATGGACAGAATTCAAAAGCTACATGGAAGTCCAAGGGTTATTGTGAGCAACAGAGATCCCATTTTCATTGGAAATTTTTGGACGGATTTATTTTCTTGTTTGGGTAGTCAATTAGCTCATAGCTCATCTTATCATCCTCAATTTGATGGTCAAACTGAGATAGTAAATAAATTCTTGGAAGGATATCTTCATTCTTTTGTATCTGATAAACAAACACAATGGGTCAAGTGGTTACCTCTCGCTTAATGGTGGTATAACACTTCCTTCCATACTACAGCAAAAATGACCCCATTTATGGCACTTTATGGATATCATCCACCTTCCATCACATCATCTTTAAGGGAAAATTCGAAGGTTCAAGCAGTGGAAGATCACATCGAGCATCAGCAAGAAGTTCTCCAACTCTTAAAGGAAACCTGAATTTGGCACAAAATCGAATGAAACAACAGGCAGATCAACATCGTAGCGAGAGAAGTTTTGATGTAGGAGATTGGGTATTTTTACGACTAAAACCATACAAACAAATGTTCCTCAAGCAAGCTAAGAAGGATAATAAATTTTCGCCAAATTACTATGGTCCTTACAAGGTGTTGCAAAATATTGGTACTATGGCATACAAATTGGAGCTTCCCGCTTCTTCGCGAGTGCATCTAGTTTTCCATGTTTCATGCTTAAAGAAGTTTATAGGTGAAAATATTCCAGTTCAAACAATATTGCTAGAACTTGATGAGGAAGGAAAAATCATATTGGAACCTGAAGCAGTCACAGAAACAAGAACTCGACAGCTACGAAATCGAACAATTTCAGAGTATCTCATCAAGTGGAAGATCTTACCCAATGAAGATTCTACATGGGAGGATGAGAATTTTATACAGAAGCACCCAGAGCTACTCAAGCATTGAGGACAACACTTTTTTGAAGGAGAGGGGCATGTTAGGTCCCTATATTACTAGTATAGTCCCTTATTGTTGTTAGTGTAACCCCTTATTGTTATTATTGTACCCTTGTAACCCCCATTTTGTTATTATTGTGCCCTTAAATTATTATTGTTAGGTCGGCTAGGATTACATTGTGGCCCACTAGGATTACATTATGGCCACATGGACTCCTATATATAAAAAGGAGGTTTTGTAAATTGTATCATCCAAGAATTGTTCATTTATGTAATGTATTGGAGGTTTCCCCCTCGAAGTGGCTTATTTCTAAGGCATTGATATCTCTTTTCTTCTATTTTTGGAGTTGGCTACACAACAGACTGTCAAGTAGGATAGCTGTCATTTTATCATTAAAATAGATGTTTTATTGTTATGCAAGGTGTCGGTAGGGTAAATTCGATGAATCTAGCTAGGAGGTAGATAAACTCATCATGTAACAAGTCTATTAAAGGGAAGAGATTAGAATTTGTAAAGGGTTGGAGATTTTTTGGAAATAGTGCAGCTTTACGTAAATTGACTATTTTCAGTAATACAAAGACTTGTTTCTTGACCAGCTTGAGATTCTGATTGAGTTTTTAGTGCCTATCATATGTATATCTTTTATGTGTACCATTTGCAGTGGTTTTAATCTTTAATACTCATAATTCATTCATGTAATGCTCTGAATTCCTTTATAGATGAATTGACTGTGTTATTTCCTGTTTGATGTGTGTGTACTTCTACTAAAAACTCTTACCTACCTCAGCTTCCATGTCAAGTGAACTTACTACTGAATCACTGAAATTGTTGACTCCATAAGCCCAATGTTTGCATAATGATACTATTTTTAACCTATACACATCACTAGCAAGTTTTTTTCCAAATAGAGTTAGCTATCTAAATTTATCCTTCTCAAATATCATTAACCCTTTGAGAGAGCCCTCTTGGACTGAAGAGGCTAAGCTTTAGTCGCAAGATTGGTTGGAAACAGTTACATGAAGTTATCTGGTTAGCAGCCTCTCAAGTGCAATTTTGTGATAACAACTCCTAAGCTTTCCTTGAAAGTTGAATTCTAAGTTACTAAGGTGTTCTTCTCTATATATGGTGATATTTTATTTGCTTTGTTTATACAAGTTACCTGGCCACATTATAGTGGCAATTATTGCCCAATGAAGAGAATATGTTCGATTTTATTACTTGTATTGGGAAAAATGGCTTTGAAATTGCTAATGTTGATGTATATGTCGTATAACGTATTTATATTCTAATTTAGTCTATATTATAGTGTTCATTGTCTTCCATGTTTTACACTCTGCATTATATCTTCTTTTGTTTTCAGAAAATGAACTCAATATTGATGGTAAGAAGCATGAATTGAAAAAAGAGCAAATCAATAACATTGGAGCAACAAATGCAAAAAGAGAGAGAGGAGAACTTGTCAAATGATACTCTTAGAGCCAATATCCCACATAATACACACATATAAAGACCGATGGTCAAGTCTTTAGAGTTGTTGAATTCACCTGCAATGCCTTGAAAACACAACGTTAATGTTTTGAAGTGATGAAACACCATTTCATGTGTAAACTGTAGTCCAACTAATATTAAGTTGGAAAATCATATTGTAATATTTTAACATTTCATATAATATAATTTATTTGGTTGAAATTATTTATAGTTGCACTTGATATTGTTTAGTATCGTAATTAAAATATGTGACTTTCTATTTTCATATTAGATGAACATGCACATTGTATGAAATTTTTTAAATCATACAAATTAATTTATGTTTGTTAATAATGAACACAAAATCAATTTAAAACTACTAAATTAGTAGTTTATATTGATTAATGATGAACACAAATAAAATGAATACCCGACTAAATTATTCATTTAGAATGATTATTAATGAAAGTAAATGAGATGAGTATAAACTACTAAATTAGTCATTTATATAATGAATAAATGACTACTGCAAATGATAAATTTGTGACTACAAATGACGACTAAATTTTTCATATATACGAAAATTAGTAGCTAATTTACAGTATCTTATAACATGACTAAAATTTAGTCATATTTCTTCAGTCATTAATTGGTTTCAAACGATGACTAAAATTTGCATATATATGACTATTAGTAACTAATTTACAGTATCTTATAGCACAACCAACATTTTGCTCATATTTCTTTGGTAATTAATTAGTTTTCTTGGGTGATCATATAGTAATATATTTTGTTGTATATTTGGTCATTAATTGTGACAATTAATAACCAAATGAAAGATTAAATCAATGACCAAATCAATGGCCAAATTAATGACCAAATCAATGACTAAATTAATGATCAAATCAATGACTAAATTAATGACTAAATCAGTGACTAAATTAATGAGCAAATATACAATTAGACAACAAAATTGAGATAACCAATTAATGACTAAGTTAAAAATGACCAAAAGTTGGTCGCGTTATAAGATACTGTAAATTAGCTACTATTGGTCACCGACCGAAAATAGTCGTTTATATGCAAATTCTAGCCATTTTTTTAGTAACTAATTAGCCATTTTGTATTAGTGATATCTCACTCCCATGTTTGTTGAGCGCACCATTATTATTTGTACTTTTTCATCTCGATAGGCATAGGTATGCCTCCCCTGCCTCATTGAGAACAAGTACTCGATCATAAAAGAGACTTGTCGCACATGTAAATCTCACCTCCTCAGGATCTTGTCCTCTCTCGCTTCAGTCCGTATTACATTTCTCTCTCTCTGACTCCCCTTCCGTGTGTAGTGATTGTGTTCTTACAACATACTCCATTCATACGATTAGCTCCTAACGCTCACACGTTGGGGGGCAATATGTTACACCAATTTTTGTTCATCTAACCTGTTACTATTAGATGGACTAAAGTACACAATGCAAGGCCAATTTTACCATAGTAAAATTGCTTTCACTATGAGAAACAATTTAATAACCCATAGTTTATTAAATTATTTCTGGTCTAAACAGGAAACCTCGTGAGGAATAATTAAATAAATCCTTATTTGTTTGATTTTCCTCTAGGGATAATTAACTAAACCACTGTTTAATTAATATTCCTGGTCATATTTAATCGAAAACAAGAGAATTAATTAGATAAATCATTATTTATATTATTATTTTCTAGGAATAATTATTTAAATCATTATTTAATAATATTCCTTGTTAAATTTTACTAAATCGTTTATAAATAATTGAAAAAATCATTATTTATTTAATTATTCCTTAACCTTATCCTTGAAATAATACATAAATCATTTATTTATTTATTATTTTTAAATAAAGGGATTTAACAATCACTTTTCCCACCACCAAAAATAATAAAATATTCCAAGCAATTTGGATCTAGATTTGGTTAATAATATTTTAATTATGCACCAATATCTAAACTAACTCAATATTTCGTTATAAATAAAAGGTTTTTCCATTCATTCACTACCTTTTGTCACCTTTTGGTCACCTTTTGATCTATGCTTTTGGTCTGACTTTGATCCTCCATCATTTTCATATTTTTTCTACTTATGCTTGTGAGCTCCCTTTGAGTTCTATTTTGTCTAGGTTTTCTGCACTATCAAGAGAGAGATATCTTGGATTTGAAGTGTCGAGGACATAGAAGAACCCATCCCATTGAGGGAGACTGGTAACATCTTTTTGTGTTCCCTTCCCAGGTGTTATAGTAGAAACAATTCTTTACAAATTATTGTCTTGTCTATTGGATGTATGGAGCAAATCTTGTTTATTTCTTGTTTTTTAATGTATTTAACTACATAGATCCTCGGCGTATCTCACAACTATTTGTCAGGGGCACTATCATTGGAATTGATCTCTCTCTAGAAACTTTGATTGCTCGATGTCTGCCGTAACAACCTTAGCGAAAGCCTTCCATATGACATGTCAAAATTGAAGAACCTACATGTCCTCGATGTCTTTGAGAATGATTTGTGATGAGAACTACCACTAGATTTGAGCTATCTTGCTAAGATCACCTATCTTGACCTGAGACTTAATAACTTATCTGGAAGCATTCCTAGTGAATACGGGAAGTTGAAAAATTTAGAATATCTTTAATTATCCCAAATTTTTTTGAGGGGAAGAATACATGGAGAACTTGGAAATTTGGGGAGCTTGAAAATTATTCATTTGGGAAATTTCGATTCTAGGAATAGATTCAATGTAGGGATTCCTCCTTAGATTGGAAATTTGAACAAGCTTTAATTCATTTTTATATTGGTGGTCTAAAGAATCTAGAGATGATGTCTTTAACATGTAATTCCCTCACTGGATAATTAACCATGGAACTCTTGAAGCTCAACAAGTTGAGAGAGATAAATCTTTCAAAGAATAGTCTACAACTTTGATTTGGAACTTACAAAAATTTGAAGGTTTTGCGAGTTTCGTATAGATATTTCATAGGTTTCCTGCCTTAGCATCTAGGCATAGGTGGGAAGCTACATGAAGTGGATGTTACATTCAAAAAATTGATTGGTTCCATTCCTCTAAATCTTTGGAATAGTGGAAGGCTGCATATATTTAATACATAATATAATTCCTTCATCAGGATGATTCCTAACGCTTTGGGAACATACAATTATCTTTTTGAAGTCCACATGGGAAAAAATCATCTAAACAATTCGGTTCTTGCAGACTTCCTATATTTACCCAACCTAACTGTGATCAAATTGTTCAAAAATTATCTTAGTGGGATAATATTGGAGAAAATTAATAATGTATCCTCGATGCTTATGATGATAAATCAGTCAAATAATTTTTTTAATGGCTTCCTTCCTTCATCCATAGGAAAATTATCTACTTTGTAAGAGCTTTTTATGGGTGGAAATCCACTAATAGGTATGATTCCTAGGGATATTGGCAACTGCAATGCTCTAACATCCATTTATCTTAGCAAGAACAAGTCTTTTGGTATGGTTCCCAAGGAGATTGGAAACCCTATTGTTTTATAATCCATTGATATTAGAAAGAACAGGCTTTCTGGTATTATTCCTAGAGAGATTAGCAACTTTAGTGCTGTGGTATCCATTGATTTGATTCAAAACATGATTTTTGGCATTATTCCTAGGGAGATAAGCATTATGGACTCCATTAATCTTAGCCAGAATGAGTTCAGAGGTCCCATCCCCATAGAAAACTGAATGTTTAGCAAACCATAGGCTATGCTACTCCCCAAAACTTAGTAGTCTCACACTGTGATTAGAATGGAAATTTGAGTAGGTAATGGAAAAATATTTGTCAGAAAATTTCTTCTTCTTTTTTGTTTTAAAATTGCACTAGAAGTAGACTACCACATTCAATGCACTTGATAACTTTTCACATCCCTTGAAAAGGCAAGAGGGAACTCATAGTATAATCACCACTCGCTTCTCTCCAAAGACGTCAACAAGCTTGGGTATGAATTGTAAGATCCTTAATTCCAAGATTTGAATTTATCTACCGACCACTAACCCAGGCTTAATTTCATTGGAGAAGCGATTAGATTTGCAGAAAAAAATAACAAAACACCTTTGAAATGGGCAACATGAACCCAAAAGAAATCTTTTGTTATTCCCCCTTCGGCCTTAGCCTCTGTGAATTGCAAAAGCGAGGAGTTTCAATATCCAAATCACTCCAGACACTAAGAAAAAAAGTGTTGTAATAAATTTTTTCTAACTCCAGGTACACCATCTCTCCCCCCTCCATGCAAGTCACAGAGAGTCTATCCAAAACGTATTCATCAACCATAAAACCTTCAATATCTGTTCACAAACAAGAAGAGCACTTCTCCAAGCGGACCTTTGAGTGTTGCCAAATCTGTTGAGACACAACCTGTTGTTTTATCCTTCGATATATGAGTACAATTCCTATTCAATGATGAAGAGAACACCATAGGGGAGGGAGGAAGAACATGTGAATAGCCCAGAGGAGAGGAGAAGGGAGGAAACAAAACCAACCAATGACCAACGACCTACCGAGTGGAGAGGGAGAGACAGTTGGGATCAGATGCCATGCATTTTCTCTCTCTCACTTAATAACTTATTAACAACAAACTATATCATCATCATTCATTATTCACACACACACACACACACACACATATACAAAACCCCCTCGATTCCAATCCTGACGAATCATTTAAATGATGCAAACTTGTAAACTTGTTATGAATAATTCATTTCCAGTGCAATCAAAATAAAGAAAAAAATCCATTTTTTTCTTGAAATGTTATAATTATTTAACTGGTATATAATGTTGTTATTTGTATTCCTTCCTTCCTGTCTCACCCCACCCAAAACTGATGTCTCTTCTAATTATCTTCTCAAACCCATGCTCGTCCCCTTGATTACAACCTCACCTTGTATATGTTATTTTCAACTATAAGTATATACTTAATGTATATAAAGTATAATATGCAAGTTTAATTCTTAGAAGTACATATTATTATAATATTTGTTAAAAGGATTATATATGTTTTCTCTAATATTAATAATATAAAAAATTTCAATATTCTTCTATATTTCTTTAATAGTAAAATAATGTAATATTAATTTTAAAATATGTTATTTTATCCATTTAAAATTATACATAAATTTTCAAAGTCAAAAAGATTGTTTTTTTCTTTTTTAAGGATGGTATTGAAAATAAACTATTTATAAAAATCTACATTTTTATCCAATTTTAAAAAATTATAAAATTTCAAGTAAAAAAGTTTGCATTACTGTGATATAAATATTGGCATTATATAGCAGTTAAATAAATATAAAATTTCAAGTAAAAAATGTTTTTTCTTCTTTATTTAGATCGCACTAAAAATGAACTATTCATAACAAGTTTGCATAACAAGTTTTCATTATAGTAATATAAATAACAACATTATATATGTAACATACTACCATATACTCATAAGAATAAATTAACTTCACAGTTTTTACACCTAAATCATATTCCATTTATATACATGCATGCAACCAGATCTCACTTATCACCTATACAAAATAAACATAGCACTTTATATATTAGTTAGTTGTACTGCACATTGGTTAAAACTATATATATTAAGGTATTAACTCATAAGGTTTTTCGCACCATTTCGCCAGCTTTCAAGGAGGTTACATGTCAGTGAATCTTACTTGGTTAAAATGAGATTGTCCATCATATTGGATTTGATTAACATGCACTATGCATTCATAGCACCCATTATCAGTTTGATTAAATTCAACCTCTCGTTAGTTGTGCCATTATTATGAAATATTGCAATGATATTTTGTTTATTTGTAAAGTCGCTCCATCTTGCAAGCTCACCTCCGGCAAACACCTGTACTTCTCCTCCCGATGTTGATCTTCACAAGTACAGAATCCAATGGTCATACTCGTTTTAGGGTTTATTCAAGTTTGGGGTAATGACTACCCTAACCCTAACCTCTTCCCATTTATTCGAGCCCTCCGCCACAGAGCTCTACGAAAGGGTCTTACTGCCGCTGTGTCGAACCTCCATCAAAGTCCTCCTCTACTCCGGTTTGGTTTCTCTTTCAGTATAGACAGTGAGTAAAACTTTCTGGCTGCCGTGAACGTTGGTGCCTATTTGCTATGGGTTGATTCTTCTTTCATTAACAGGGAGCTAAATTTATATTCTTCTTGTTATTAACGTTTACCATTTTACGTTGTGTCTCATTCACTACTTGTCTCTAATTTTTGTTTTCTTTTTGCCTCGGCCATAGCAGTGGTTCGAGCTCTTCCTCTGGGTGGAGCACCTTGGCTACTTAGCTGCCCTATGGAAAAGCTCACAGGTATGTATGAATTATTTGCAGAGGTATTCGTTAATTCTAATTTGTATAACATAATTCCCATTTGACTACAATGCATTGACCCATTGTTTTCTTGTTGGTTTACTTGCAATTTAGCCTTCCTGTTTTTCGCCAAGGGTTTACACAGGTAATGCTATCTTACTAGTGTTAACTCCTCCATTTTTCATTTCGGGTGATTTCATTTCCAGTTTAACTGACAGTTGTAGTTTTGTAGAATCTCATTCATGTGTAATTTTATATTTCGCTCTTGGCATTGGACATATATGTCCCAAAATTTGGTCTATGGCTTATTTTAGTGAGTCTCCGACTCTATTCCTGATAGTGTGAGGTGCACTTGATATGTGTCATGGTTGCGACGACATAGTTCAAACCATAATTTTATTATATATATATATATATATATATATATATATATATATATATATATATATGTTAATATCCTGCATCTATGGTGAACATACTCTTCCATGATTCATGTGTATGCGAAACTGAAGAAAGGGCTTAGTTATTTTCCAGCATTTATTTACATTTGCTATAATGCTTCCATTCCTTTGGACTTTCACTTCAATTCGTTTAAATTAATTCCCAGTTAGGAGTAATAATACTGTAATATGATATTTCCAAATTACAAGAATTTAAAGATGTGGCAGAACTCTATTTCAATGATAGAATTAATGTTACAGTACTTTTGATGTTCTCAAGAATAGAATATAAGTTACTGAATTCTACCATTTCAAAAATAGAATTAGAAATACAACATTTCACTATTTTTGAGATAGTAACTTTGTCTTCTTTCCAATACTCTGTTGACAGATACAATTTTTTTAACAGTTCAAGAATGGTTTAACAATGGTTTTCAGTTCTTGATTTTACATGAGTCGTACTCGTTTGCATGTCTCTATTACTATACTATTGTTCTCTGTACGATGCTCTCTCTCTAAGGCATCATGTTATCTGAAGTTCATTATATAAGTTTTTAGCTTGTTCTACCATTGTCTACAGATTCTTCTCTTCTGTGATTTAAGGTTCTGACATTTGCTTTTATTTTTATTTTTAAAATGAAATGGACGGACCATTTTGTCCATGTTTATCATAGTTGCAGAGAACAACCAATTTGGAGCCTTCATCTTTAAGGCTTTGTGTTAAGAGTTCTCTATTTTATAGTTGTTAGAAGTGAATTAGTTCATAAGTTCATTCAATATCTGGCTTTTTCTTAACTCTATACATACCTTTGTTTACCACATGTTCTGAGTATATTAAGAGAGATTTTCTAGTCATCTTGTTTATTTTAAGAGAATGCATAGAGGTTTCCTCATCTCATAATAAAATACAGTAATAGCTATTTCTCATTCATAAATCAAACTCAGGTTCCCAATGGCTGATATACTTATCTGTCTTCCAAATGCTGACTGATGTTGCCCTCCCTACCTTGAGAGAGGCAATTATGTTCTTGTCTCTCCCTCGTGCTCCACTCCTGAGCTATGTGAGTTGACAAAAGTTTCGGAAGAGACCTTATTTCAGGAATTTTAGGAATCTGAGTAATTCCACTGGTCACCACCAACTCGGAAATTCTTTTCTCTATTTCCATTTTCTAGTTACCAAACAGAGCCCCTCTTCCTCACTGGGATATGCCTTTATCCTTAGAGGATGGGATAACTGTTTGAACTGTTTCTATTCAACTACTTCTCAGTTCCTGGAATATTTTTACCATTAGTCTTTTAATTTTTATGGAACCACTTCCATAACTAAATTTTATTTAAATCAAAAAATTTATTTATGTTCATCAAATAATATTTTCAAAAAACAAATTAAATTTCTTAATTTCTTAACAAATGTAATATAACCATTAGTTGACACTTAAGTTGACTGTCACAATATACTAGCTACTTAATTATAAAATTTCAAGAAAAAAAATTGTTTTTCTTATTTATAACGATATTATATACCAGTTAAATGAATTATTCATGACACTAGAGTAATATAAATATCATAAATATATATAGATTGAATGAAGTATTCATAACAAGTTTTCGGCATTATATACCAGTTAAATGAATTATTCATGACACTAGAGTAATATAAATATCAGAAATATATATAGTTTGAATGAAGTGTTCATAACAAGTTTGCACTACGGTGATTTAAATATCATCATTATATACAAGACTTGGAATATAATTAGTTAAAATTACATGAAAGTCTTGGGGATATAGGTAGTTAGAATCACATGAATTTCAGTGTCAATTTGTTTGAGTTTATTTAAATGGTGTAAAATTATTAAAAATATATTTATGGAAAAACTTACATCATTTTTCTTATTTTTAAATTTCTAACTAATAAAATGAAATTTGTTGATTAAAAAGAAAATTATTATTTTAAAATTAATTTATTATTAAACCAAATAAAAAAAACTACAATTGTGAATATTTATTTTAATCTTTATGAAATATACTGGTAACATAAATATATTACGCAATCAAAATGAAATGTGAAAATTCATTTGATTTTTATTTTTTGTTTTTTTACCTAAATCAAGTAAAACAATTTTTAATATTATTATTATTTTTTTGTTACTTAAATTTAAAAATATATTTAATGTCATTACAAAATATTTAAATTCTAAATAATTAAATAATACAATCAAAATTGATAATTTTAATAAATTTAATTACTAACAAATTCTAACAAAATTACATTGTTAAAGTATGGTTAAAAAATCACTTGAATTTTGGTTAATTTAGAATTGAATTATGACTAAGAAAAAAAAATAAAAATTAAAACATCTAAATTTTGAATTTAATTATGAAATCAATATTTCATTCATGAGTTTATCAAGCTTATGTGATACTATTTTTGTCAAGAAACTATGATACTATTTTTATCAAGGACACTATGATAGTAGTATTTTTTTTTTAAGAAAAAACAAATTATTATTAAAAAAATAATAAATCAAATTTATTTTTTATTAATATTTTTTTTTCAATTAAAATAATTACAATATTGTTATTAACTAAAATCAAAAAATTATTTTGACTTAATTTTTTTAAAATGTAAAGACTAAGTCAACTCACCATTTCAAAGATAACAATAAGAGGTACAATCATTGCTAATTGACTATTAAATTATAATATTCATAATAAAATATTAAAAAAAATGTATATTTAAAATAATTTAGATTATAAAAAATAAATTAAATAAAAATTATTTTATTAAAAATTAAATAAAAATATATAATAAATTTACTTATTAAGTAGATCAAATCTCACTCAATTATATATATATATATATATATATATTTAATAAAATTAAAAGAATTTTCATTTTATTAGTTTGGTAAACAATTTGTTTCTTTATCTATATAGATTCACTTCTTCTAAAAAAATCGTAACTAATCCATTTACAACATATGAAATAGTTGTATATTTTAAAGTTATTGATTTTCTAAAAATTCTAATTCAACATCATTTAAATTTAATAATAATAATAATTAACCATTTAAAATAGAAAATTAGATTAATATTTAAAAAATTAGATCTTAAATTGAAAATAAAATACATATATTACATGAATCGAGTAAATATAATTATTAACAATTTCAATAAATGTAAAACAAAACACACAAAAGGTTAATCGAAAGAAGACAAAAACTTTTGAAAAATATCCAACCCTTCTTTTATCTTCCACGCTAGTATTAATCGCATCGGGAACCAAACTTCCACACTTGATGGGCAGGTTTTTTCGTACACACAAAAATATGTAATTCAAAATGAATTTACACCGACTCACCCTAACCCTATACTCAAAAATATGTGATTCAAAATGAATTTACACACACTCGGACTCACAGGGGTGTCTATTGTGAAAATGATGTGAAGTATAGCTAGCCACCGGAAAATAATCCCTGATGATGAATATTATGAA
Source organism: Pinus albicaulis (assembly GCA_034641835.2). Lineage (NCBI taxonomy): Eukaryota > Viridiplantae > Streptophyta > Pinopsida > Pinales > Pinaceae > Pinus > Pinus albicaulis. The sequence goes on from CM076569.1 coordinate 618,765,130, forward strand.
ATGAACAATCCCAACAATCCCAAATATAAACGAAATTCATGATGTTAACAAATAGACATACTGACTCCTCTTTCTACAAATTAAGAGAAGCTCTCAGCGTTATAAAAGAATAAAATAAAACATACATCTTTTTTTATTTTTTATTTATGCACATTGGTATGGCTCTGGGTTTGAAAATATGTCCGCCAATTAGAGAATGGGTATATAATAATTCCCATGTAGTTAACGGGAACTAGGGCACTGTGTTGGACTATTGCATGTGTTAAAAATGACGAAGAGAAGCCATTTTCGGGCTACAAAGGCTAGAATGTTCATAGCTAGACCTTTAGTTTTACCCTCCATTAGTCGTGCTCCATTCCTACTGAAACTGGACATTTAACAATGTGAAGACATTTTGAGGCTTCGAGCACCTTTATATTACACTTATTCCTCACCATCACCATTGAGTCCTTCCACTTCTCTTAGTCATGAAAACTCCCACGTATCTGGATGTTACCACCATCGCACTAGAATGAACAGAGCATATCCTCCTACCATGTGAAGATGCAGTTGTTGTGAAGATCGGTAGCTTGTTTTTAACTACTACACTATAAGCACCACAATTCTGTTGGAATTTCTGAGAATTCCTTAACACACAATGAGGAATAAAATTTCCTCTGCCAACACAGATATTTTACAAACAAATCTTGAATATGAAGCATTTAAAAAACAAATCATATAGTGGGAAACAAAACACTGTCTTTCATTAACAAAAATTTGAATGATATAAATCATTAGAATCTACTGTTCTGGATTTACACTGCTCCTCTGTAATATTTCACACAGAATTTCACACTGCCTGCCCTCACAGTCTACATTCACTTTGTAGACACACTCTCTGTATTTTTCACACAGTCAACGCTTCTCTCAGCATATAATACATACACCCTAACTATGTCTTATGCATTGTAAACATATATATGTTTACAATACATATATAAAAATAATATTCCAAGTTTTAAAACTCTATGGGAAATATGTCTAGGTGCATAAAACAAAAAATTTATAACCCTAAGTCTAAAATTTATAAAAAGAAATTACATCGCGGTGGGTTTATAAACTTTAAACAAAACATTACAATATGTTATGTGATGGGTTATCACATCGAACACTGTGTCGGATGATTTCACCATCAATCCATGCGATAAACAACCAGGTGAAGGTTTGCGAAGAGTTTTCACATCGAACAAGGTGCCCACTGACTGAGCATCAAAACCTTGTGACGATGCGCAATTGGTCGATGACTGGTGAGGTGGCGGTGGTGGGACAACGCTATCTCGCGATCGCAGAAGAAGGATGACATAGGCACAAGATTGTGCGATAAGGATTTGATTGGTCATCGGATGGTTAACATGGTAGTGGCAGGGTCGAAAAATCGCGTAGACGTAGAACGAAGTGATGAGTGCGTGATTGGCTGAGGATGGGATGACGAGGACCTGTGGGGTCCACATAAGGTTGACTTGGCATGTTTGAATTCAAATGCTGGTGCGGGAGTAAAGACAGTTGGTGTGAGGGATTTATGGCCCAGAAGTAACTTAGTTTCATAACATTATTTGGCAAATCCGAAAGGGCTACAGCCATTAAAAAAATGACTGTTGCAGAGATTTAAACATAAAATTGAATGCATGGTTGAGTGCAAAGAATAAACAAAATTATTTTTTCTCCTGTCCTTCAAAATCAAATCAATAATTGAAATTTTTGTCTTGTTGTTCAGATTTGCAGTTGGGGTTAATTTCCAACACTCCCCCTTAATCACAAATGTTTTTATCTTGTAATCCCAGACATTCTCTGAGAAAATTAAAACTTTTCTGCCCCAATGGTTTTGTTAAAATATCTGCAAACTATTCTTGTGTTCTGCAATGCTTCAAAACAATTTCTCCATTGTGCACCAATTCTATGATATAGTGATACTTTTCATTAATGTGTTTTTTCCTCTTATGAAACACTAAATTCTTGGAAAAGGCTATTACTGAGCTATTATCAAAATAAATTGTTGTGCCTTTTACCTATTCATGGCACAAATATCTTAACATTCTTCTCATCCATACTGCTTGACATGCTGCTGATGTAGCTTCCACATACTCTGCCTCTGGTGTTGATAAAGGCACAGTTGGTTTTTCTTCGAATCCCATGAGATGGCTCCTGATCCCATATGAAAAACATAACCAGAGGTACTTTTTTTGTCATCTATACTTCCAGCCCAATCACTTTCAGTATATCCAATTAATTCAAATTTTTTTGAAGAGGTGTATAAATACCACACCTCTTTGTTCCTTTCACATATCTTAAAATTCTCTTTGCTTCTTTCCAATGTGCCTCCTTTGGATTTTCCATAAATATGGAAATTAAACTTACAACATGCATAATATCTGGCCTAGTTGCAATCAAATACATAAGGCTGCCAACTATGCTTTTATACAAACTTGGATCTACATTCTTGTTGCTTTCTTCTTTGCTAAAATTCAATCCCATTACTATAGGACTAATTGTTGCCTTGAAATCCTTCATGTTAAATCTTTCCAAAACTTATTTTACATATTTTTCCTGAGAAATAAAAAATTTATTTTCATTTTTCTCTGCTTCTATTCCTAAGAAGTATCTCAGCAATCCCATATCAGTCATCTCAAATTCTTCTTTCATGACTACTTTAAAATTCTCAATGTGGTAAGCATCATTACCTGTAAACATCACATCATCAACATATAAAACAACAATGAGCATCTTACCATCCTTTTCTTTGATATATAATGTGGGTTCTCCTTCACATTTCTCAAACCCATTTTCTAGTAGATAGGCATCTATCCTACTGTACCATGCTCGTGGTGCTTGTTTCAGCCCATACAGAGCCTTCTTCAATTTGCATACCTTGTGCTCTTAGACTTATTTTTCATAGCCCAGAGGTTGTTCAACATAAGCCTCTTCTATTAATACTCCATTTAGGAATTTTTATTTCACGTCCATTTGGTAAAATTTCCACTTGTGTTGTGCTGCTATGGACAACATTGCTCTTACTATTTCCATTCTTGCAACTAGTGCAAAATTTTCTTCATAATATCTTCCTTGTTGCTGCTTATAGCCTTTGACAACAAGTCTAGCCTTGTGAATCTCAATCTTACCTTCAACATTTCTTTTGGTTTTATAAACCCATTTTACTCCAATTACTTCCTTACCTTTTGGGAGATCAACTAATTCCCATGTATTGTTCTTCTCTATTGCATTAATTTCTTCATCCATAGCATATATCCATTTCTTATCTTTTACTGTTTCTTCAAAATGAATAGGATCTTCTATATGACAATACAATGCAAATAAAGAGTTCATACCTTCATTGGTTGCCTCTTGCTCATAGATTTCATTCAGACTTCTGAATCTGGTTCCTCTTTCACTTCCTGAACTTGTGCTTGTAGAAGCACTCAAATCTGCTCCTTGTGATGTACTTGGAGAAGCACTTTCATCACTTCTCAAGGGTATTCTCATACCAGCTTGTGGTGTCCCTTGTTATGCTTGTGTTGGTAGAGGAGGTGCTGTCAATGAGGGATTTATTTCTGCCATTTCTTCCTCATCATCTTCTTGAGACAAACAAGGTTTTACATTCACTGTTTTCTCAATGCTTCCATCCCAAGCTTCTTCCTCAATGAAATGTACATCTATGCTTATCATAAAATTCTTTGTGGATGGAATATACAATATTTATGCATTTGATTCATCACTATAACCAAGAATATGCACTTCTCCCCCTTACTATTTAACTTCTTCCTCAACTGATCTAGAATATGTGCATAAGCCACACATCCAAATACCCTCATGTGGGTGACAAATTGTTTTATGCCACTCCATGCTTCTTCTGGAATTTTTTTGATAGCACTCTTTGTTGGGAATATATTCAACACATATGCTACACAATGTACAACTTCAACCCAATATTCATTTGGCAAATGTTTTGCCTTCAGCATGCTTCTTACCATATCTATGATGGTTCTATTTTTCCTTTCAGCAACTCCATTTTACTGAGGTGTATACCTTGATGTAAATTGCTTATGAATCCCACTTTTTCTGAAAAAACGCAGAAAATATTTCGAGATATATTATCCTCCTCTAACAGTTCTTAAAAATTTTATATGTTACCCACTTTGATTCTCAACAAGAGCTTTAAAGTGGCAGAATTTTTCAAATACTTCACTCTTCAACTTCAATAAGTATACCCATGTTTTTCTTGTGTAATCATCAATAAAGGTCAACATATAGTGGCTACCTGCTAATGATGGTGTTTGCATTGGTTCACACAAATCTGAATGGACTATTTCTAAGGGTGCTTTTGCCCTTATGCTCTTTCCTGATGGAAAGCTTTCTCTCTGTTGTTTTCCCAAGATGTAGCCTTCACATAGGTTTTCTGGTTTCTCAATCAATTGTAATCCCTTTACCACTCATTTTCTATGCAATAAATTCATACCTCCAAAGTTGAGATGTCCAAATCTCAAATGCCACAACCAGTTTTCATCTTTTGATTCTCTTTGGTAAGTCTCTTGAGTTACAACTATCATTGCAACTCCTTTATTCAAATCTGGTCTCATCTTGAGAGGAAACATTCTTTTTCTAGTCATCTTCACATGTACAATCCTCTGTTTTCTCGGTGGTATGTCGATGATGGTACATACATTATCTTCAAAGAATACATTATATCCTTTGTGAATGAGTTTTCCAATGCTCAAAAGGTCACACTTCATACCTGGTACATAATATACATCAGATATGGATTTACTTTCTCCTTTCTTTGTTAAAATACTTACTCTACCGTTCCCCATGACAGAGACTTTACTATTTGTCCCCAATGTTACTTGAGACTTCACATTTTCATCCAATATGGAAAACATAGAAATGTTTCCAGTCATATGGTTGCTACATCTTGAATCTAGAAACTATATATCTTCATTCTTTTCTTCAGCCATATTACATGCTAAAAAAAAATTATCTTGGCTCTATGTTTCTTTAGTAAAGTCAGCACTGGGTCTATTACCCATGTCACTCTGTTTCTTCCTACATTCATTTTCATAATTCCCATACTTTTTATAGTAATGAAATTATACTTGGGATTTATCATACCTTTGTGCATGTGCTTGATTTTGTCCACCTTGTTGGCTTCTTCCTTGGCTTTGATTCTGACTTTGATTATTGCCCCTTCCACTTGTACTTGCAGGGCTATTTCTTCCTCCTCTTTTTTGGCTTCTGCCTCTATATTTTCCTCTGTATTTTGATCTTCCTTGACCTCTTCCTCTTCCAAACGACATTTGGGTCTTGAAGGCATGCTTTAGAGATGAGTTTGCTATTATGTTCAGCCTTTCTTCATGGGTCATCAAAGATGCATGAAGCTCATCAACTGTAAAACTTGAGAGATCCTTTGTCTCTTCAATGGTAGTGACTATCACATTGAATCTTGAGGGTAAGCTCCTCAATAATTTATCCACTATTCTTATTTCTTCTAATGTTTCTCCATGAGATCTCATTTGGGTAACCAACCTAATCAATTGTGTGAAGAATGAGTCTAAGCTATTAGACTCTTTCATGAAAATAACTTCAAACTCTCTTCTCATTAGTTGGCGTTTTGCTGTCTTTACTTTCTCCATACCTTGATAGGCTATCTGGAGGGTATCCCATGCCTCCTTAGACCTCTTTGCTGCTGCAATTCTTGGAAATATGCTTTCATGCATTGCTTGATAGAGATAGAAGAGGTATTTTGAGTCCTTCTTCCTATTACTCTTCAGAAAATCCTTTTCTACCTATGTTAAGGAATTAAACTCATTTTCATCAGCTGGTTCTTCAAATCCATCTTCAACCAGTTCCCATAAATCTTGAGATGAAAACAAGGCTCTCATTATAATTGCCCAATAATCATAGTTCTTCCCATTGAACTGTGAGAGTTGATTATTTCCCATACTCATGCTTGTGCTAGTTCTTTCCATTCTTACTTGCAAAACTATAAAACTTGACTGTGTATCTTTAAATAAAAATTTCTCACTGCTAGAGAGATAAACTCTTACTCTTAAACAAACAATGAATCTATTTTGTAAATACCTAGCTTGCTGAACCTTCACTCTACTAGAGAAAGTATTCAACAATCTTATTCTTCCTTCAGCTTCTTTAGCATCTGCTGAGAGCTTGGACTAGCTCCGATACCATGTTGGAATTTATGAGAATTCCTTAATACACAATGAGGAATAAATTTTCCTCTGTCAACACAGATATTTTACAAAAAAAGCTTACAGATGGAGCATTATAAAAAACAAATCATACAGTGGGAAAAAAAACACTGTCTTTCATTAACAAAAATTTGAATGATACAAATCATCAGAATTTGTTGTTCTAGATTTACACTTCTCCTCTATAATATTTCACACAGACTTACACACTGCCTGTTCTCATAGTCTACATTCACTCTATAGACACACTCTATGTATTTTTCACACAGTCAACACTGCTCTCGGCATATAATGCATACACCCTCACTATGTCTTATGTATTGTAAATATATATATGTTTACAATACATATATATAAATAATATTCCAAGTTTTGAAACTCTATGGGAAATATGTTTTTTTTTTTTTTTTTGCTAAATTGCGCTAATTCTATTATGAACATAAAGTTACAAAACTGCCACGGTTCATCTGAGGGAGCCTGAAACCGGGCTTGATATCCAAGTTCTATCGAGATATGGAACTACCCATAGAGGGAAACCAGTTCCTTTTAAAAGTAATTACACCGCCCATGAGCTGGGAAACCGGTGAAGAGTCAACTACATTCAGCATGATAAAACTATAAAAAGACATAACAGGCAGGCAGCTGTTGCTGCTATATATCATCAGTGAAACCAAAATTTTTGCAAAAAATTCAAGAGCAGAATTCATACTAGTCCTGGACATAGCGGAGAGAAAGCAATTAGTTTGGAGCTGGCTGCTCCTCTTCAATTCGACAGCCATAGGGATCCTCCGGTTCTTCTTCAACAGTCTTGGCTCCGTCTTCGCCAGACAGGTCCGTTCCCACCTGCAAAAGAATATGGTCCGTGGAGGAAGGAGCAGAAGCAAGGGGAACACTGGGACCAACAGAGGGAGGGGCAGTCGGGTTGGGAATGGGCACAAAAGGAGCAGGTGCGGGTTCAGAAGTCAGAGGAGGATGGATGGTGGCTTCTTCTCGCAGAGTGACAGTTATGAAGGCAGTGATAGTAGGGCAGTTAAAGGCACAGTCGAAGCGAAGCTCGGCACGTTGCGAGGACTGCCTCAGAATATGGCTGCCAGGGAGAGGAGGGACGGCGGAAGCATGGAGCGGGGGCGTGGACAGAGGAGGAGCAGGGGTGTGACTGCCATGGATATGACCAGGAATGTCACAGCGAGCCGGAGCAGAGCATCTTTCAGATGGCTCAGAGGAGAAATCGTCGCTGGAGCTGTAGGGAAGCCGCTCGCTCATAGACCTGCCCCTAGAGGCACCACGTCTACAGGTCATCCGCTGCCTAAGTCTAGGCATGGTGAGCTTCTCAGAATGAGCCGACGAAGTGCTGGAGGGAGCTGCAAGAACAGGAGCAAATTGACCAACAATAACGGGAGAAACCTGATAATTGAAATTAGAAGAGCAGAAGTTACTATGCATATAGTGGAACCCCGGAATGGTTTCCAGGCAACAATGCAAATAGCATCGATGACCAGTGGCTGTGCGTTCGCAAGGCGTAGCACAACCACCCGGGCAGAGAGAGCGCAATGGCTGTAGAGCTTGGTTAACAGAGCCGAAATGGTCCGGAGAGCGCAAGCAGGCATCCATTTGATGTCGAATGCACAGACCAAGGCAGAGAGGGTGACGGCGCGGCGGAGTTAATGCCCAGCGCAGGAGCAAATTGATGGCCTTATTAAAGGTGCCATGGGGGGCCATGTGGCCACCCCAGGTGAGGCGCCTTGGGAGCTGGCCCGGGCCAAGTGACCCGTTACGACGTCGTATCACCCGCATCCGGAGATGGTCGATCCATTTGCACCAGCTTGATGCAGTTCTGAGCAATGTCTCTGTCATTGATGATCTGAAGGGAGCCATGATTGAGGGTGTCCAAACTGTCAACTCCTAAATTGGCAAGGAGGTCTGCAACCTTGTTGCCGTCTCTCTTGGTGTGGGTAAAGGAGATAGCTTGATTATCATTCAGCCAGTTGCCGATCTTATCAATTCTGGAGGCCAATCTCCAGCTGGGAACTACCTTAGCCGTTCGGGTGCCTCGGAGCAACTGATTGGAAATGATGATAAGAATTTGAGAATCACCTTCCACAATGATGGGTGAGAGGTTGTAGAGATGAGCTAAGTTAAGCCCTTGCCAGAGACCTTCTAGCTCAGCTGAGTTGTTGGTGTCCCAACCTATGGATCCGTAGTATATAGCCAGTATGTCTCCTTGGGAGTTTCTGAATATGCCACCAAATCCCGCTGGGCCTGGATTACCTTTAGAGGCACCATCGAAATTCAATTTGAAGATTCCTGGAGGAGGAGGAGTCCAGGGATGAGTTTCTGGAGGGTTCTGTCTATTGGCCTTTGGAATGATTGATATTTTCATTTGCCAATTTTGCCATATGTTTGTTTCCTTTGGCTGTTTGGGAAGGTCCTCCTCCTGCCAGGAATGAAGAGATAGAGACTCTTGAAGATTTCTGTAGAAGTTGCTCCAGATGATATCCAAGGGAGTGGATTGATGTTTGAAAATTCTCCGGTTTCTCTCTTTCCATAGGGACCAAAAGAGGAGGCCAGGTATGATTTGCCAAAGAGAGTTGAGAATGGGGCTGTTGTATGGACGTTTGGGCCAGTGGCGCATAATGCTGGTAATGTCCCCTTGTGGTTTACTTCTTTGAATTCTAAAGCAGATCTTGTCCCAGAGTTTGCTAGCTAGCGTACAGGTCAACATGAGGTGTTGGATCGTGTCTATGTTCTGCTTGCAATTTGGACATTGTGAGGGGCCACAGAATCCTCGCTTGAGAAGATTGTCCCAGGTGAGTATTCTTTTATGACTTAGGAGCCAGAGAAAAGTGGAGACTTTAGGCCAGGTCCCCTTAGCCGAAACAAATTGCCAGAGTCTGTCTTTTGAGAGCGAAACAGGATGCATCAAGATGAAGGCCTCTTTCATGGTGAATATGCCTTTGGGCGAGTATCCCCATTGAAGGATGTCTGGATCATTCGAACAACGGATTTTGCAGTGTTGGAGTTCTTCCTGTAGAGCTTCCCAAATGTTGCCTGGAGTAAAATGAATCAAATGAGACGGGTGCTTCCAATGTCTGTAATCGTTGCGGGAATTGGAAATCCAGCACTGGCTAACTTTTAGCTCTTCTGGACCATTAAATCTTTCATCATTGGGCATATTAAGAATGTCAGTAAGCTTAGGCTGTTGTTGCCAGGAGTCTGCCCAAAATCTAGCATTATGTCCATTACGAATTTCCCAGAAACTGTGTTGTTGAATAAGAGCATAATGTTGTTTAGCAGCGTTCCAAATAAGAGAGCCTGCTATCCCTGGTTTGAGTCTGATTAAGTCATCCAGAGGTCTATTGTTGGCATACTTGGTTGTCCACAATTTGGCCCATGGAGTGTGAGGGATCGAGAGCCAATTCCACCAAAGCCGAGCTCCCATAACTTCGTTGCTGTGAAGGGGGTTCCTGAGCCCAAGCCCTCCTGCATCTTTGGGCGTACAGACTATATTCCAGTTGACCAGCGCCCATTTCCGAGTGTGAGTTGAAGAGCCCCATAGGAAGCAACGCTACAGGTTCTTGATTTGATTAAGAACCCATTTGGGAGCTGCAAGCACAGAGAAAAGGTAAAGGGGCATAGATTGCAAAACAGCCTTGATAAGGACCAATCTGCTGGCCATGTTGAGAGCTCTAAAAGTCCAGGAGGAGAGTCAAGCTTCAAGTTTTTCCAAGAGAATGTTCCAGGCCAAGTGTCTAAGGGCAGAGTCAATAAGAGGGGCGCCGAGGTATTTCGCGGGGAGATGAGCAAGAGCGAAACCAAGGATGTGAGCTATGCAGGTTTGGATCAAAGGAGGGGTGTTAAAGAAGAAGAGTTGGGATTTGGAGACATTGACAGTCATACCAGAAGCAAGCGAAAAAAGGTGCAGAATGCGTTTGAAGGATCTGGCTTCTTGAGCAGAAGGAAAACCAAAGAGAATAGTATCGTCCACAAATTGCTAGTGGGTAGTGGTGGGTGATCCGTGAAGGGAGATGCCACGTAGTTGCCCATTGAGGACTGCATGGTGAATGAGTCTGCTAAGGCCTTCAGACATGAGAACAAAAATAAAGGGGGAAAGAGGATCACCCTGTCTGATTTCTCTGGAGGACACAAAGGGAGTGGAAGGGGTCCCGTTAACAAGGATGGAATAGAGGGGTGTAGAGATGAGACTCATGATCCATCGTATCCACATCTGGTCAAATCCAAAGGCTTTGAGAATGCTTTGAATGTAGCTCCAACAGAGTTTATCGAAAGCTTTAGAGAGATCAATTTTAAGAAGCATACCTGGTTTTTTAGTGCTCTTGAGAGAGTGGATGACTTCGTGAGTCAAAATGATGCCATCCATGATTTGGCGTCCTTCCACGTAGCCCGTTTGTTCTGGCGAAATGAGGAGCGGTAGAAGGGGCTTTAATCTGTTGGCGATGACCTTGGAGATGACCTTGTAGATCACATTGCAGAGGGCAATAGGGCGATACTTTTCTGGAGTGCTGGGTTGCTCTTCTTTTGGCACCAGAGCTATAAAGGTGGAATTTAAGGAGGGGAGAAGCCAATGGGCCACTCTAGATTCCTCAACCAGCTCCCAGACTTCTATTTTAATGAGCTCCCAGAAGTGATGGAAGAAGTTTGCAGTGAATCCATCAGGCCCTGGCGCTTTCCCATCTTTAGTTTGTCCCATCGATGTTTCAACTTCTTGGAGGGAGATAGGGCGCAGAAGCATCTTGTTATGCTCTGCATAGATATGTTTTGGAATAAGCTTCGAGATCGTATCAATGGCTGGATGTCTGTCAATAGTGCTATCTTCTTGTAGTGTGCTTTTGAAATAGTCCAGAAGAACTTGTTCAATTTCTTCGTGGTGTTCTACTTGCTCTCCTTGCTGGTTAGTGATATGATGGATGCGATTTTGCATTCTTCTCTAAATTGTTGATCGATGGAAGAATTTCGTATTCCTTTCCCCTTCCTTTAGCCAAGTTATTCTAGACTTTTGTCTCCACAAGATTTCTTCTTGCCTTCGTCTCTCTTCTAGCTGCTTCTGAAGCTCCTGTTCTTGGGTGGCTGAGTCCTCTGTTCCTCCCTCAACTATGATTTTTTGTTGTGTTTCTTCCATTTTCCTTTCGAGGGCATTTATTTCCTGAAATATGTTGCCAAAGATAGTGGTGTTCCAGTTCTTGATGAGCGCCTTGAGATATTTGAGCTTTTGCTGAAATTGGTACATTCTAGAGCCTTTGGGAGGAGTGAAGTTATGCCAAGCAGTGGTGACCATGTCCTTAAAGGAGGGATGAGAAAGCCAGAATGCTTCGAATTTGAAGGGCTTTTTTAGCTGAGGACTGAAATTTTTCCAGTGAAGCGCTATGGGCCAGTGATCTGATCCTACTACAGGAAGAATAGAGGCCACAAGATCACCTCCCAGATGTATGGCATTATCTGAAATGAGGAATCGGTCTAGCTTTGAGGCAATGTGCTGAGCCCCTGATCTTCTGTTATTCCAAGTGAATGTACCGTTAGAAAACGGGATGTCTATCAGCCAGCTGTTGGTTATAAAGTCTTTGAAGTGAGCATTTTCCGGATCCGATCTAGCTCTCCCACCTGTTCGTTCCTCCATTTTGGTTATCATGTTGAAGTCCCCTGCTGCAATCCAAAGAGGATGAGTTCTGTGAGAGTTTAGCGTTTCCATGGTATTCAAAAGTGCTATTTTCCTGGTATAGTCCTGCGGAAAATAAACATTTGAGAGATGCCCATGGATGTTTGTACCAATGGGATGAAAAGTGGCCTGAATAATATTATGTGCCGAATGAAAGTCAGATAGGACTATGGACTGAGTGTCCCAGGCTATGGAAAGTCTCCCTGAAGAGCCGGAGGTGTCTACTGCTACTGAACTACTGTTAGGCCAAGCTCTTGATAAGAGTGAGCCTAGTACTTCACTGTTACATTTAGTCTCTTGAAGAAAGAGAATATTTGGTTTCTATTTTTGTATCATATTTTTGATCATTTTGTGCTTACCTGGGCTATTGAGCCCTCTGATATTCCAAGAGACCAGCTTCATGAGGAACTATTCGACAGGGGCGGAAAGAACCGCGTTAGCTTGGGGTATCATCCTCAGTTAACTAGGATTTCCCCAATGGAGATTGTGCACTGCAAATCTAGCTTTCGACCTCTCTTTCTGGATTCTTTAGCTACTTTCAGGCTGTCCCAGTGACTTCCTGGCTGAACGCCAAGTTTCGATTGCTGTTGAGCTTTAAATAGGACTTTTTCCAATTTGTCTATTTGCTGGGGCTTGATTTTGTCGAAATCTTTGCTTTTGCAGGCATCCTCCAAACCAATAATGTCAAGATCCCCAAGCTCTCAGCCCTCGGAATCTTCTTCCATAAGATTTAGCTGACTGCTATTAACATTTTCCCCTTCAGAAGTGAAGGGCCCAGATTTGGGATCATCCAGTTCCATATTCTCTGGATGCCAGGTTAAAAGCTTAGTTTCAGTAGAAGGGTTGGTTGAGGGGCTTGCGGAGGCGGCTATCTCTTGCTGATGAAGAGAGGGGTTCAGAAAAATAGTAGGGGTAGTCGCATCGAAGGGTTGTTGGTGAGGGTTGGAAGGCGTTTGGCCTGAATCGGACGAGGGATTTGTGTTGGAGAGAATGGAAAAGCTATTGCTGGTAGAGGGGGAATTGGAGGAGGGAGAGGACTTCTTACCCGCCGTCGAGGATTTCTTGTTGTGCCGTCTACGAGCAGGAACTTTGGTGAATCCATCTGCTTCTGGTTGGGTATCGGCCTCTTTGTTCTGAGTTGAAGCATTGAGGGGGCAGTCTCTGAACAAGTGCCCATGGGCATGACATCTGCGGCATCTGAACGGAACATGCTCGTAATATAAGGGTTGAATCCACTCGAAATCATCATGATAGATACTTACTGCATCAGGTAGGGCTTTATCCAAGTGCATGTAGACGCAGATCCGCGCATAAGAGGTGTAACGACGGAGCTTTGTCTCTTCTGCTATTTTGATAAACTCTCCTAATCCCTTGCCAATTTCCTGTAGCGAGTCTTCATCCCAATATTCGAGCGGCAACGAGTATAGACGTATCCAGATAGGCGCCCAGTTGAAATTTTCCTTGTCTGGGTTGAACCTTTCCACCCAGTTCCTGAGATACAGTCCGGTCGAGTTGAAGAAGTATGGCCCTTCATCCATGACTCTATTTCGGTCTTCGATGCAGATGAATATTGCTGTGAAGAATCCTTTCAGTCCAAGCTGGAGCGTGACGTGTTCTTTGGGCTTCCATTTGGAAGCAATCCAACCTTGTAGGGCTTTTTCAGTTGGCCAGAAGCCGATAAATTTTCCGATGAGGGCATGGTCCTTCATATATTGGATTCGAGCGTTAATACGGTGGCTGGGTAGATCAATCTTGGGTCTTTCTGGCACAATAGGTTTGCAGGTGGAGGACGAGGGAGCAGCCTTGTCCTGTTGAGCCTGCGTGGATGTCGCTGTGGGCTCTGTCGTTTCATGCTTCTTGTCAGCCCCTTCGTTGTTTTGTACAGGACTGCCGCGTGTAGCATCATTGTTTGCAGGGGGGGGCTGGCCATCCCCCCCCCCCCCGAGTTTGTTTCCATGGCTTTTTTCCAAAGCCCGTGAACCTGGAGAAGAGGACTGTCGCGGCTGATCAATCGTGCAGGTGGGCTAGGGTTTCTGCAAATGCCTGCATCTAGGGTTTCAATTCAGAAAACTATCTGAATATTTAGTATTAACCACTCCATAAAGAAATTAAGAAAAGTAGGTATGATAATTAAAATTCTATGGGAAATATGTTGGGGCACATAAAATAAAACATTTATAACCCAAAGTATAAACTTTATAAAAAGAAATTACATCGCGGCGGGTTTACAAACTTTAAAAAAAACATTACAATATGTTATGTGATGGGTTATCGCATCAAACACTGTGTCGGATGACGCCACCATCAACCCATGCGATAAACGACCGAGCAAAGGTTTGCGAAGATTTTTCACATCGAAAAAGGTGCTCGCTGACTCGGCAGCAAAACCTTACGATGATGCGCAATTGGTCGACGGCTGGTGAGGTGGTGGTGGTGGGAAAATGCTATCACATGATTGTAGAAGAAGGATGACGTAGACATGAGATTGTGCGATAAGGATTTGATTCGTTGTTGGATGCTTAACGTGGTAGTGGTGGGGTCCACAAATAGCGTAGATGCAGAACAGTGCAATGAGCGTGTGATTGGCTGAGGACGGGATGACGTGGACTTGCGGGGTCCACATAATGTTGACTTGGTGTGTTTGAATTCAAATGTTGGCGCAGGAGTAAAGACGGTTGGTGCGAGAGCTTTATGGCGCGGAGGTAACGTGGTTTCAGACGACGATTTGGAAGATCGGGAAGGGCTATGACGATAAAAAAAATGACTGTTGCAGGAGATTTAAACATAAAATTAAATGCATGGTTGAGTGCACATACTAAACAAAATTGTTGTTGATCTTTAAAATCAAATCAAAAATTGAAGTTTTTGTCCTCATGTTCAGATTTGTAGTTGGGGTTAATTTCCAACAATTTCCACCATCTCCACCACTTGCCCATTGTATTCCCCTAAAATTTCAGGACCAAGCCTTTTGCATCTCTGTGGCATTGGGATTTATATCTGTGGCATATAATACCTGCCACGAGATATTTTGAAGGTGAATAATCTCGAAATTTTAGAGATAGACTAGTGTCCAATAAGGGAACTGCCATTTCAAACGATGAAAGAAGAAGTGAGAGGCTTGATTCAGTTGAAGAAAATACATCTATTATGATTTGATATTTCTATGGTCTCATTTCCTGTGAGTGTTTGTCCCAACCTTCGACATCTCATGATGGACATGTTAGTCATCAGTATTTTTCACTTTTTAGTGATGACTAGATCCATAGCTGAGTTTTCTAGAAGCTGATCTCCATATGTCAATTTGTCATCTAGAAAACCCTCATAAAACTTTTTTCGCCTTTCCTACTTTCAGTCCGCCCATGTCAAGGTTAAAACTCATCATCACTATCCTATCTAGCTTTAGCCCTACCTGTCTGCCCATCAGCTCTAAAAGAGCAACCCAATGACTGGTTCAAAAGCCTCCCCTAAGTTAGGAAGTGGCGCTTTAAGGCATTTTACCTTTGGAAAACATCAAAAAGCCAAAAACCTCCATCTGATACAGACCATTCATGACAGACCTCCCACTCTGCAAATGAAATTGATTACAGCCCTAAGTCGCGCCACTTACACACCCCTAAGTCTCAGCACTACATAGACCACAGTCTCAAGCTGATTATTAAGTGTTTTACAGTGTTTTATGGATTTTTACAAAGGCAGGAAATATAACTTCATCTCAGGAGATGATTCTTGAATACACATTTAGAAGAACAACTACTTCTCAATGTAAACATGAGCCTGAGATATATCTGCAAAACAGAGAGTTACTCATCAAGACCTTGCAGCTTCCTTTCAGCATGAAATCACATCAGAAGAAAGACACCACTGTCAAACAGACTGGTAATTTGTCATGGCCAAGAACCTCCTTCATCTACAAGCAGAGGGTTAAGGCGCCTCCTTCATCTACAAGCAGAGGGCGATGGCCAATATTGATTTCAAGGATTGCAGAAACTACTATAAGCTCAGGTTTTCTTTTTACTAGACAGTAAAACAGTGACTCTAGGTTTCTGAGTGTAAGTAATGATCATAACAGGACTAAGATCTGAAATGTGCAAAACAAAAGAAAACAGAGTGTGTGGTCTTGTAAAGAGGATCATTTTAGGTTTCAGTCATCATCAGGGAGCATCAAAAAGGGACTCCTTAATCAAAGCTATCATAACAAATATCTCTGCAAGGGTGTTAATATGAATAGCTTCAATTAGTCTGGAGCAAGAAAATACTTCCGTGAAAATACCCCTGTGTGTTCTTTTGTTCCTGTTAAAATGTCAAATACAATTCATGGTTTCTGGATGAGCATAAAGAAAGGGCAGGCAAGTAGTACACAGTCTCAGACAGGTGACATCTTGCTATCAGTCAAAGCGCCAGTGTAATTCCAGTTGTTGCAAGCTACACACCACCACAAAGACAAATGCAGCCTTTAGATGCAGCAAGTTGGGTGATTTCAGAGCTCCATTAGGAGAAAATGGCTAATAAGAGCTTTGGTGTTTATGAGTAACTCTAGCTGCTTTTTACACCTTATATGTTTGTTTTCTCAACACAAAGACATAAAACAGGTTATGATCTGAGTTTTAAAACCCTGGAAAACCATAGAAAGCTAATCAGGCATGTCATTATTTTCCACATGAAAGCAACTCCATTTATAAACAAGTGCCTTTTCAAATAGGTTTATCCTAAATTGACAGTGAAAATCTGAGCCTGGTTTTCCAAGAGATACTGCAGCTAGTATACAGATTTATAAAGTATAAAAGGATTTTGGCATACTCTCAGATTTTGAAGAGGTTTTCAAAACAAGTACAAAACTGTCATTATAAAAATTCAGAGGTATCATATCAGCACACTGTGAGCAGATGAAAGATTGTAAAAGGAAGGCGCCTCCTTGAACAAGGGATGATCAAACATAGCTTGAAATAACCTCCATGGATGTCCTCTTTCATAGCAAAGTGCCAGAAATGTTAATAAGATGACAGTTTACCTTCTTCCTCCAAAAAAGCATTATAGACAGGCATACAAGTTCATAATAGGAAAAAGAGATGCTTTGACATACTATCAGTGTGTTGGAAAGCTTGAAACAAGCATAAGTTTTTATTATTCAAGTGGACAGAGATATCATGGTAATATTGTCTGAGCAGAGAAAGTGGATTGGAAAAAGTGCCTTTCTTAATCAATAGAAGATTGGCAAAGTCTAAAATGAATGCCACTGAAGTTGCGCACTCACAGTCATGAGAAAAACTCAAACTCACTTTCCACCTCATTCAGTTTCCATAGTGAGCAGGTCCATGCCCATAAGTATCAAAAGTAGGAAATGGTAACTATGAGCTTATCAAAATGATAGCAAATAATCACCACTAAGACAGGAAAGGGGACTGGAATATAGAAGCCACAGTTAAGTTTTTCCAGAAAGGGTGGTTGCCCTCAAAGACACATCTGCAAGATCCTTCATAATAGCTCAAAACAGTTTTCTCTCCCTAGCGCAGCTATCAGAAAAAGAGGACCCTTTTATTCCTTAAAAGAAGAAGCAGTCGAAGTTTCAAGATCTCAAAGGGGTTGTTTTTCATTTCAAAAGAGGGTCAGGTTCATGAAAGAGCTGCTCATTCCCACTGTGACACATATTCAAACCAAGGGTATCGAGCTATGTTGTGGAAAAATGAAGGTTCAACTGTTGTTTAAAAAAAACAAACCTTTTTCAAAAGTTTTGAAAAGAACCCTCTCCAAATCAAATATCAAAGAGACTGTTGCTCTCTCTTATTTTAAAAGGGGGTCAAAGCTGCTACATTCTATTTTGAAAATCCCCCAAGCCTGAGCAGAGCCCCTTGCTGCCATCAAAGATCAAACACAGAAGTTTTCGGAGCGGTTTGAAGAATTTTGACACAGTTATAACAGCGCGACGCGCCTGTACGTGTGCGCGACACGCCTGTACACGGCGCCCGGCCGACCCGACAGAGCCACCCGACAGCCTATTTGAGCGACGCTTTCTCATTCAAACGCGTCGCGCTTGTGGTTACACCTCCAACCACCTTCAAAACACTTCTAACTCACAAACAAAGATCTGCATCGTGATTTTTGAGGTATTTTGGCTTGCTCTCCTTCAAAGTTCACATTTTCTAGATATTGTTTGGAGCAGAAAAAGCTTGGTTGAAAACAAGATGTGTTAAGCTATAGTATTGAAAGGGGATAAGTTGCTTTGATTTAAAAACTAAGTTTGGAAAAGCCCGAATTCACCAGCAGTGAGCATGTTCATAAAATAGCTCTCCAAATAGTCAGACCTTAGTGACAAAGGAAATCAGTTAGATGTTGTTTCTATCAAACTAGCATGAAGAATAGTGGGAGGTAAAGAAAACAATGTTTGTTGAAGAGGGTAGTGTTCAAATTAAAGCAGGGTTTGTTTTTTAGAGCAGTTGTAATTGAAAGCTACGGGCCTCTTCTACCACATCATAGAAACAAAACAAGCCCTGTTAACCTCTCTTATAGATAATGACTTTGACTTAGGGTATATGGTTCAAATAAGTGCAAAGAATGAAAGAGTTAAAGCAGAATTGTTGAGTTTGACTCAGTTTATATATCATCATATATTTTGTGGAGCTGCATATCAGGGTTAAGGTCAAATCAAGGGAGGTCTTGTCCTCGTTTAACTTGCTACATCACCATATCTGTAAACTGGTTTTTGCTGTGAAAATATCCATTGGTCGAAGCTGTGCTTGAGTGGTGGGCATACTAATAAAAGTACCTACAAGGAAAAGGGATGTGTTGAAACTAAGAGTAGTGTGTTTTCACCTTTACATGTCAAAGAACAAGATACCTTATATCTTCAAAGCATCAAAGAGGCAGGTCACCCCTATAAACCACAGAAAGAGACATTTTTTCACTGTGTATTCTACATTATTGTCTTTTGCTCTTCGAGCTTATTTGATAAGTTGATATCCATATAGAGCAAAGGTTTTTCTATAAAGGCAAAGGTGTTACATTGATAAGAGGCCTCGATTATTTGAAAAAGGAAAACTCTTACAGATTTTGTTGAATTTGTTTGAAGCATTTTTTCAAAACTCTGTCACCTGGTCACATAAACTGTGGCATTGACTGTATGCTTACATTAAGGGATGATTGCATCAGATATAAGTTTGTTGAGTGATTGGCACACTAGGAAGGGGAAGTTTGTGAAGATTGAGGAGTTTATCAATGATCAGAAATATAAACAGGTTTTAAGCTCCAAACATCACAGAGCAAGGCAATTTTGACACTGTAAACAACAATTTCACCTAACAGCCTGTTTTCATTTCACTATATTTTTTCTTATTGAGAAGTCTGCTGGCTGAGATAAATTAGAGGTGAAAAGACCACTGTTTAAAAGAGAAGGGGTTTTGTATTGTTAGGAAATATTTTTCAAATCATCCAAATACATTGTTTCTCTATCAAAACAGTGAATTGACACATTTTGGCTCCAAGAAGACAGTTTATAGACAGTGAGGCTGTTTGGTTCTTCAAAAGAACAATCTAGGTCAAAATGCCTCCCAGGCAGGACAGCATAAGTGGTTCACATAAAAGATATGAGCCAATCTCTACAGAGGAGGTTAATGCTCATCCATCCATCCTCTTCAACTTCCATGAAGTAGGTTGTCTATATTTCTGCCAGAAGATACATGAGGTCAAAAGTTTCTCGCCATTGACACACCTATGCACCCTGAGGTTCCAGAACAAGAATTTCCAGGTAGCGGACCTTGATTTCAAGTTTTCTCCAATATCAGTGTCCAAAGCCACCAAGATTCCATATCATGGCGAGAAATGGTTCAAACAGACCCATCTTGACTTGGAAGATTACAAGCCTTTCATCAAGCCTGAGCATAGAGATACTTGCACTGCTATTTTTCCTTTTTCTTATCTTCTTGACAGCTATGCTCCTCTAATGAAAGTCATAATGAAGTATTTTACTTGTGAAGGGAGGTTTGCTCGAGTTTATGCCTACCATGTCCGACTATTGATGCATTTCACTAGAACCAGGCAGCTAAATCTCCCTTAATTTTTATACAAAAGCCTCGAGAAGATGGCGTCCACAGTCCAGAAGAAGGCCCCACCTCTGCAAATACCTTCCCTTTTCCATCATTCTCTGATCAAAATTATCATCCTACACCAGCTAGAGAAAAAAGAGGTTCTATGGGATGTTTTTATCAGCCACCCAGATTTCTCTATTGTTCCTCCTGTCCATATATCTCCCACCCTGCCTGTTCATCGCCCTGTACCTTTGTCCAGCAGGCCTACTCCTAGAAGGCTCAGGTTTCCTACAGAACAATCAGGACAGCAGGAAGAAGAAGGACATGAACAAGTAGAAGAGGAAGAGGATGAGCAAGAAGAAAATGATGAAAACTAGCAGCATGATTTTGATGGTCATGGACAGCAGCTTGAGCCACATAGTGAGCATGAGGTGGAAACAAACCAGCAGATTGATGTTGGTAAACAGGGGCAGCAGTCTGAACAGCAGGAAGAGATGGGTGAAGAGCAGCAAATTGCAGATGAAGGGCAACAGCAGGAGCAAGAAGAAAAAGGTGCTGAACAGCAGCATCTCAGTGAAAGTGAACAACAGGGACAAGAGGAAGAGCATCAGCTTGATGTTAAAGGTCATGAACAGCAGTTTGAGCAGGAATTTGAGCAGCTGCCTGAGCCACAAAATGAGCAGGAAATCCAAGCACAACAACAACATGAAGTTGATGATCAAGGGAAAAAAGGATTTGAGGCATATCAGCCTCATGATATTGAGGGGCAGAGGCAACTTAAAGAGGACACACAACAGCCTCAAATAGAGCAGCAGTTTCAAGAAGTTGACAAAGGTAAATAAATTGTGTCTCCTTCTCCTAAAGGAACAAAGTCCAGCACAGCAAGACAGAAAGGGCCTAAGGCTGCCACTCCAAAAGTGACAAGAGTTGTCCCTAGCAAAAGAAAATCGCCCAAGAGACCTATCACTAGTATGCCAAGAAGGAAATGTGCAAGATTGGCCTTCAAAGGGAAAGGCAAGATTGGAGAAAGTAAAAAACATGGAGGTGCATTAGCTGTCATTCCAATTCAAAGTGATGACAGCGATAATGAAGCCCACATCCTTGAAAACCTTCTAATCCATCGAGAGGGTCAAATTGAAGCATTGGAGAATGACCTTCATTGGGCAAAGACATTCAATCACTTCTTGGAGATCCAAAATAAACAAATGAATGTCCATTTGGCTGTCCATGAGGCACGAGCAATCAAATACAAAAATGAGGCTGCTAAAGCACACATAAGGATAGAGGAGCTTATCGGTGAGTTTGATGAAGATGAAGAAGAGGACCAGCCTAGGCGGAAGAGGCCTAGAACCATAGGGCTTAAAAGAGCCCTGGAAAAGCAAAGGGAAGAAGAACAGGCCCATCTTCAAGCTTTTCCCCTCACTGCACTACTTGAGTAGGAAATTGAAGAAAATAAGGAGGCATGGCTAGAAAGAGCCAATAAACACTTGGAGATGAAGCTTGAAAAGGCAAACAGAGACCTGGAGTTGCAAAGAAAGATGACATAGCACTATCAAAAGTTGAATCAGTTTGCCCGGCACAAGCTAAAGGCCACCCAAGCAAAACTGAAGGAAGCAAAGGGGGAGCGCCCAGCACGGAAAGAGAAGAAAGGCACATCAGCACTTGATATTTTGGCTTCAGCTTCGGAGCATGTTGCTAAGGACCCTTGAGGGTCATGCATACCAATTTTGGGCCCATTTTGACAACTTTTGGTTTTTTGGCATTTTTGGGTTTTTGGTCAAAAACTCATAAATTCGCCATTTCATTTTGAGGATTTGTCAAGGGAGGAGAAGGGTACCATTGGATGCCATAATTTCATGAGCAGGCCCTCAGCTATTTTCAGAGAATTTGGAGATCATTTTCCCCTTCAAAACAGCGAAAAAGGCTCGCATTTTGCACATTCTGCCCGGTCTATCAACAAACTTTCTTTTTCTGGTTTTTTACACAGAAGTGCAGATTTGGAGGACTTTTGGGCATCGGATTGGAGTGATTTCAGTTGCGCCGGAAAGTAGACACTCAGATCTTTCCAACGAGCTATCATGAGCCTCATTTAGACACCAGGAAGGCTGCAAAATGTTTCCAGCAAGTCAGGGGACCTTTTTCTGATATAAATTTGAAGTATTTTTGTAATTTTTGAACCTCAAAAATCTGCTTTTTCCAAATGTGCGTTTAGCTATTTTTGCACTTGGAAAATGATGTAAAGTCAATATAATTCCCATTTTTAGCATTTTTTAAGATATTTTATGGGATATTTTGTGCCTTGGACTTTGCAAAGCCTCAAGGACAAGTTTAGATATTTTGATTAGGCCAATGAGGATGGAAGTTGAACCATGAGGTTTTCCTCACTTGAGCCTATTTATTCCACAAGCTCTCATTTGTAAACAAGGCTGAACTTGAGAAGAGAAGCAATATATTGGTCATATGAGCTTTGGAGAAAATACTTGTGCTATGCTTTTGGATTGCCTCTTGAATGTTCTTGGATGGATGATGAAGGATTGTTGATGGATTCCATGACATGGTAGAATGGTATAGTGTTTCTTGCTTTGTTGTTGTCTTCTAGTTTTCATTCATGATACATGTTTCTTACTTGCTATAGATCAGTAGAGATTAAGTTTGAGATATGCCCATGGAGGCACCTCAAAATTCCTGAATCTTCATAGCTCTTATGTTTTCCTCTTCCTTAGTTTCATTAAAGAATTCTTAACTGCTCTTTAACAAACTTAAGGATATTGTTGCTAGTTTCATTAATAGTTCTATGCATATTGAGTAGGATGTATGGTGTGCACTGCTTACCTATGACTGTCCATAGTTTCCATCCATGAAACTATCTCTTTGGCTGATTAAGGTTATCATTTTTTTTGAACCAAGGAGGCCTAGTCCCGATCTAGCCCTTTGTCTAAGAACTATGCAACCTAGTTATTCAAAGTACCCAATAGTTTGAAGTGCTGTGTTTAGGCGTTCCGACATAGTATTTTGAGTTATTAGTCCATCTTATGTGTCTTCCCAAAAGTCTGATAGCCATTTCCCAAAGTTAGAAGGTCTTATACTTCTATGTATGGCTTGAATGTTTGATTTCTATGTATTAATTAGCTCATAGTTACATTTAGCATGATTAATGGCTTGCTATAACATGTTTATGTCTACTATCAACTAGTTACACTTGAAATCCCTCGTCTTTCACAAACTTGATGTCCATTTACTCCATTTTGCCCAAAGATCCTTTCTACCTTGAAATCAAATCGACCCTTCAACAGCTTCGCATCGTCATCTGATAGCCTTCTTGACCCGTTTGACCCCATAGCCCAGTTAATCCACACCTTGTTATCAGTTTTATATCTTTGATCAGTTTCATCCCTCACAAACTTAAAAACAAAAAATCAAAAACTTACTTCATAACTAGCCTAAAATCAGAAACAATAAGCAAACAAACATAGATATCCTTTACACAAATAGAGAGAGCCCTCTCTGAGTCTAGGAAGGCTAGGTCCTTGGGCTCCAAAGCTTGGTTTGATGTTACATCGTCATTTGGCTCACCAATCAGCCAAATCACGGGAACCTAACAGGACACATGTAAGAATCTGGCGGAAGTGGGAGCCTTGCCAACAACACTAAAATCACTCTTCTTATTTCATTGTAATGAATTGAACCAAATAAGAGGGCTTTACCAGCTTGAAAAACTGCAACATCTAGACATCAATGGCTATCACAAAATAGAGGAGTTACCAAATATTGAAATGCTAGTATCTTCGCAAGTCCTGTGTATTAATGAATGTCACAAGATAAGAGAATATCAGGGTTAGAGCAGCTCAAAAATTTTAAAGAATTGGTTATTAGTGAATGCCATGAAATAGAAGAGGCACTGGGTGTTAAAGAATTAATGGGGTTAAAAGGACTTGACGCCCGTGGGTGTCCCAAACTGTGATGGGATGAGGGAGTTCTAGAGTAGCTCTAAACCCTTAATAACATTGACAGACATTAACAGTGTACGATGCGTGAAGAAAATCAAATGGCGGAGGAGGCGATGTGACTGGCGAGGCCGCGATGTAGCTACATCTATCAAAATATAATTAGTCAGAAGGGCGAAAATAATTTTTTTTTATTGGGTGTAGTAAATAGTGTTTTCCCATGCAATCTCATAAAGAAAATGCCTTTTGGCGTAATTACTTAATTTATTAAGTTATCAATTAAATTTTTAAGTTACTAATTTAATAGTTTATTAATAATAATAAATTAATAACCACATTGATTAGTTTATTATTTATTTATTTATTAGTTTATTGTTATTATTTTAGTAATAATAAAGTATTATTATTAGTTTATCAATAATAAAAGGTTATTATATTTAGTTTTTTAATAATAAATTTATCAAGTTATTAATTTAATAGTTTTTTTTTTATGTTTACGTTTAGACTAATCTTTCCATTTTTTCTCCTCCCATCCCACCCATGGGTTTCGAACCGGTGACCTTGCAGACAGAATGCCTTAAGAGTGCACCCCATCACCGACTGCTCTACACCACGTGGACTAATTTAATAGTTTATTAATAATAAATTAATAACCATATTAATTAGTTTATTATTAATTTATTAGTTTATTATTATTAGTTTAGTAATAATAGACTCTGTTAGATTTGTGATTCTAAGCAAGTGAAAGACGAAAAATACTTCCTTTTAGACTGCGTGACTCTTAACTCACATTCACTCTCAATTCCCTACCATCTGTCACACTTCCAATATTCTTGACCTATTAAGCCAACCCACCTATAGTGATCTTGGAGCACTTATTTCCCTTCTCTTTGACCATAGAAACAAGTTTTTTAAGAATCAAACTTAGATTATCTCTCCTATCTTAAGGTACAATAGACCACATTGGTTTTAAGAAATAGTAACCATCACCATCATAATCATTATTATTAATTACATTAATTAATAATACTTTACCAATTAATATGAATTTTTTAAGTTGAAATAATATTATTTTAAATACTTTATATTAATACTGAAATAATAATACCAATATTTTAGTATTTTAAATATTAAATAATACATTAATATATTAACTCAATCTTTAATTTAGTTTATTGATATAATACTTAATGTATTATTAGTATATGAATATTTAGTGTTTAATATATCATTACTATTTAATTTTGGCATTAATATAATATTAACAAATGTAGAAAAAACTATTAAAACATTTAAATAGCCATGATAAAAGTTAAATATAGTATCAATGGTACATTAATAATATTTTACTCCACACATTTATAATGTGTTACCTATAAATTAATATATCCATTAAATATATGTTAATTATGGTTGATTATGGTTGACATGTTCAGCTATAGTCAACATGGGCATCATAGTCGATAATAGTCATCATGACCACGATGGTGAACCACAGTTACCACATACATCATGGCCTTTCACTAGATGACACATTTTGAACCATACTTAGCTATATTGAACTATGGTGGATTGACATTATTGGCAATGGACACTTATTGTGGATGGTCATAGTTAATGTTTATAATATTTATCATGGGGTTTATATACGTTGTTTTATATATTTATCTTAGTGTTTATCATAGTATTTTCTCAATATGAAAAACAATCATGGTAAACCATGATCCAGTGTTGCATTGTGACAAATATTGTCTCGACATGAAAATCAATCATGGATAACCATGGTCAAACATCAAATCATGACAAATATTATCTCACTATGAAAATAAACCATGGTCAATTATGGTCAACCAAGGTCCAGCGTTTCATTGTGACAACGATGGTCCTAATATGAAAATCAATCATGGTTAGCCATGGTAAAACGTCGAATTGTGACAAAGATATATCAATTTGAAAATAAACCATGGTTAATCATGGTCAACCATGGTCCAACGTTTCATTGTGACAAATATTGTCGTGATATGAATATCAATCATGGTCAACAATGTTCCAATGTCGCATTGTGACAAATAGTGTCTCAAGATGAAAATCAACCATGGTAAAGCATGGTCAACCATGTGTATTTTAGGGTTTATAATATTAATCCCTTGGGTTTACAATTCCTTGGGTTTTTAGTATTAATCCCTTGGGTTTATTAATCTAAGGGTTCATATTCATAGGGTACAATATTACTCATAGGGTCTATAATATTAATCTCAGGGTTTAATATAAATACCATAGGTTTATAATTGTGGTCAATCATGGTACAAAGTCCCATTGTGACAAAGATTGTATCAATATGAAAATTGAAGATGGTCAACCATTATCTATCATGCTCAACCACGGTCTAATGTCACATTGCGACAAAGATTGTCTTAATATGAAAATCAACCATAGTCGACAATGGTTCATCATCACATTGTGAAAAAGGTTGTCTCAATATGAAATTAAACTATGGTCAACTACGGTACAATGTCATATTATGACAAAGATTGCCTCAATATGTAAATCGACCACGGTTAAAAATGGTCAACCATGTTTATTTTAGGTTTTATAATATTTATCATAGGGTTAATATACCTTTGTTTATAATATTTATCTTATTGTTTATCATAGGATTTTCTCGATATGAAAATCAATCATGGTCAACCTCGGTCAGTCATGGCCAACCATGGTCCAACTACCCAATGTGAAAAATATTGTGTCAATATGAAAATCAACCATGGTCTAGTGTCACATTGTGACAAATATTGTCTCGATATGAAAATGAATCATGGTCAACCATGTTCCAATGTCAAATTGTGATGAACATTGTCTTCTTATGAAAATCAACAATGGTCAACCTTGGTTAACCATGGTGCAACATGTCATTGTGAAAAATATTGTCTTGATATGAAAATAATTCACAGTCAACCATGGTATAATGTAGCATTGTGACAAATATTGTCTCAATATGAAAATCAACCGTGGTAAACAGTGGTCAACCATGTTTATTTTAGGGTTTATAATATCTATCATAGGGTTTATATACCTTGTGTTTTTAGTATTAATCCCTTGGGTTTATTATAACCTTGGTCATCCAAGTTCAACCATTGTCTAGTGTCACATTGTGACAAATATTGTCTCAATATGAAAATGAACCATGGTCAACCATCATAAATCATCGTCAACCATGGTCCAACATCACATTGTGACAAATATTTTCTCAATATGAAAATCAACTATGGTTAGCCATGGTCAATCGTGATCCAACATCACATTGTGAAAAAGGTTGTCTCAATATGAAAATAAATCATGCTTAACCATGGTCCAACATCGTATTGTGACAAATATTGTCACAATATGTAGATCTACCATGGCCAACCATTTTTATTTTAGAATTTATAATATTTATAATAGGGTTTATATACCTTAGTGTGTAATATTTATTTTAGTGTTTATCATAGGATTTTCTCAATATGAAAAAAAACCATGGTCAATCATGGATGTCCATGGTCCAACATAACATTGTGATAAATATTGTATGAATATGAAAATCAACCATGGTCAACCATGGTCATTTGTCGCATTGCGACAAAGATTGTATCGATATGAAAATAAATCATCATCAATCATGGTTCGACGTCGAATTGTGACAAATATTGTCTCAATAAGAAAATAAACCGTGGTCAACCATGGTCCTCTGCTGTATTGTGACAAAGATTGTCTCGATATGAAAATTGATCATCATAAACCATGGTCTGATGTCGAATTGTGATAAATATTGTCTCAATATGAAAATCAACCATGGTCATCCATGTTTTACCATGGTTTATATACCTTGAGTTTATAATTTTATTCCCTAGAGTTTAATATTATTCCCTTGGGTTTATAATCCCTTGGGTTTTTAGTATCAATCCATTGGATTAATTTTAACCTTGGGTTTATAATATCAATCCCTTAGGTTTATTAGGTTAAGGGTTCATATTCCTATGGTATAATATTATTCATAAGTTTTATAATATTAATCCTAGGGTTTAATATAAATCCTTTCGATTTATAATCATGGGTAGCCATGGTCCAATGTCACATTGTGACAAAAATTGTCTCAATATGAAAATAAACCATGGTAAACATTCATCAACCATCATTATTCATAGAATATCATGGTTAATCGTGGCCCAACCTTAGAATGTGACAAATATTGTCTCAATATGAAAATCAACCATGGTCAACCATGGTTAAGTATGGTCAATCATGGTTAATCATGGTTAACCATGGTCTTACGTCACATTTGACAAAATTGGCTCAATATGAAAACCGATCATGGTCAACCAGGGTACAAAATCATATTGTGACAAATATTGTATCAATATGTAAATCAACTAGGATCAACCATGATGAACCACGTTTATTATAACATCTATAATATTTATCATAGGGTTTATATACCTTGGTTTATAATTATTATGATAGTGTTTATCATAGCATTTCATCGATATGAAAATCAATCTTGGTAAAACTTGTCCAATCATGTCCCCCCATCGTCCCACATCCCATTGTGTCGAAGGTTATCTCAATATGAAAATCAATGATGATCAACCATGGTGCAACATAACATTCTGAGAAAATTGTCTCGATATGAAAATCAATCATGGTCAACCATGGTCCAACGTGAAATTATGACAAGGACTGTCTTAATTTGAGAATCAATCATGGTAAATCAGGGTAAATGATGTTTAATTAAGAGATTATAATATTTAGCATAGGGTTTATATACCTTGGGTTTATAATATTTTATTTTGTAAGTCAAATTTATATTCATAGAGTCAAAAGAAATTACATGAAGAAAAACATGCAAGTAGTCTCACCCTAACCAGGTTTGTTGATGATTGTTAATAGCATATGAAAATGAAACAAAAAGAAAAAGAGAGAAAGAATCCAAAAATTCAAAGGGCATAGGCCACAGTAAACAAAAACTAGACATAAAATACCTGTAACCATTTCTAGTTGTCAGAGGTGATGGAGGCCGGGTTGTACGGAGCAGTACTAAGAGGCGGCAGAGGGCGAAAGGAGCACTGAACATTCTCTTCAAATTGTGCATCCAATTCTCTAGTTTCTTGACCTTTTTTGAAATTAAATTATGGCCTTGCTAGACCACTATGACGCACTCTCGTGCATCACATTAAGAGTAATGCATTTCTCTCATTGTAAATATCAGTTCTGCATGCTCCTCTTGACCGACCTATTCTGAATTCTTGAGACGATCCAACACAGATTGAAGTACCTAAGGACATCGTACCATGTTGCAGATTTGTTGCATACCACAACCACCCTAATGCACCAGAAGCTAATGCTCAACACCTCTGTGACAAACTGAACCCCCTTTGGCCCAACCAACAACAATTTGGTGACCCCGACTCCCAAAAAAACCCCCTATTCTCCCTCCATGAAGAACATATCCCGTGCTTCTCCTCCCCCATGCACCACCACCTCTGGTGCTAGGGAGCTCACTGCGCGAGCCCTTGAGACTTACCTGCACCCGACCTTACAGATTTTGGTGGCACCTTGCTGGAAGACCTCCCAACACACATAGTCGGTTTCATCCTGAGGTACTCGACATCGATGAGGCCCACTATATTTCCACATGTTCCAAATTTTCCTTGTAGATCCACAAGGGTTAAGAACTCCTCCACCGTAGCGAGTTGTCCTCTTTTATTGAAGGAATTACCCAGGACAACCTAGAAGAAACCACTCCCTGCATCCCAAAGACACTACCCTACACCCCCAGACCCTATACTTAGACAGGGGAGGCGAATCTCGGTGCTTGATCTCAACCAAAGACTAATACTATGCCACCCAGGTCTGAACCTACCCAAAAAGTCTAAAAGTGTTTGTAAACCAGTCCCATAAGCTCCACAGATGCCACCGTCCTAATAGTGTTGCCCCTCCCCATTACAATTCGTCAAAAAATGACACCCCCAACCCACCAGCAAAGGGGGAATTGCATTCTTCTACACTGTTCATTCTTTCAGCCCGGGTAGCTCCTGCTAAACTCACCTCCTCACATAACCTTCACCTCACCAGCTCCCAAAAACTCACCAGAATATAATCACCCTTGCTTCCCTATGCCACCCTCCATATCATTCCAAGTGATGCCACCCTTCTCTCTCCCTAATACGAAATGAAATTTGTCACACAGGATGGTAATGAGTATCGTACACCGAGTGATGTGGGTAGACCATGAGACCAACCTAACTAGTTTCCTCCACGTGCTATCCATTTGATTCCCCAAGTTCCCATATGAACTCTTCACCATCGTTCCTGACCCCTATCGGGGGTTGGGTTTAAATAAAATTATTCCCTTGTGTTTATAATCCCTTGGGATTTTAGTATTAATACCTTAGGCTTATTAATCCCCTGGGTTTATTAATCCCTTGTATTTATAATATCTATCCCTTAGGTTTATTAATCTAAGGGTTCATATTCCTAGGGTACAATAATATTTGTAACGTTTAAAATATTATTCCTAGGGTTTAATATAAAACCCTTGGGTTTATAATCATGCTCAACCATTGACAACCATGGTCCAGAGTCACATTGTGAAAAATATTGTATCAATATGAATAAACTATGGTTAACCATTGTTAACCACCATCAACCATGGTATATCATGGTCAACCATGCTCCAATGCCACATTGTGACAAAGGTTGTCTCAGTATGAAAATCAACCATGGTCAAGCATGGTCCAAAATCCCATTATAAAAAATATTGTCTCAATATGAAAACCAATCATGGTCTGGTCCAAGATCACATTGAGACAAAAATAGTCTCAATATGAAAATCAACCATAGTCAGCCATATTCCAATGTGGCATTGGGGAAATGTTTGTCCCAATATAAAAATAAATCATGGTTAATCATTGTCAACCATATTCAATCATGGTCAATATGAAAATCAACCATGGTGAACTATATTCCAATGCCACATTGTGACAAGGATTGTATTAATATGAAAATAAACCATGGTCAACCATCTACAACCATGGTCATCTATGATTGATCATGGTCAACCATGGTCCAACGCCACATTGTGAGTAATATTCTCTCCATATGGAAATTAATCATGGTCCAACATCGCATTGTGACAAATATTGTCACAATATGAAAATCAACCATGGTCAACCATATTTAACCATGTTTGTTTTAGGGTTTATAATATTTATCTTAGGGTTTATATACTTTGACTTTACATTATTAATGCCTTGGGTTTAATGTTATTACCTTTAGTTTTTATTATTAATCCATTGGGTTTATTAGACTCTTGGGTTTATAATATCAATCCCTTGGCTTTACTAATCTAAGGGTTCATATTCATAGGGTATAATTTTATTGATATGGTTTATAATATTAATCCTAAGGTTTAATATAAATCCCTGAGGTTTATAATCCATTGGGTCTATAATATAAATTCCTTGGGTTTGTTACCCCCTTGGATTTATAATATTGATGATGATGATGATGGTTACCATCCATAAAGACAAATGACGTCTATCAGGCCTTAAGAGAGGAGAAAGAATCTAAGTTTGATTCTTCAAAATCTTGTTTCTATGGTCAAAGAGAAGGGAAATAAGTTTTCTAAGGTCGATATAGGTAGGTTGGCTTAATAGGTGAAGAAGATTGGAAGTGTAAATATGGTATGGAATTGAAAGAGAATGTGAGTAAGAGTTGGGCAGTCTAAAAGGAAGTTTTTTTCATCTTCCACTGCTTAAAATCACAAATTTGACAAATTCTATCATTCCAAGGGGCCTTGGGAATAGACCACTACCCAGTCTCACTCTGAAGCTCATGAGAATTAGCTCTTATCTTAGTGATGTTCATTTTTTTCTTATTGCTGGACAATACCGAGAGATAATTCTAATTATCAAGGGTGGGATTGATCACTTCCTTATAGTATCTTACCTTAATTTTACCCTCTAGGTCATGATCCTCCCACAACTTGTCCTTAAACTTGGAGGTAATAGTATTTTTGATATTATCTTTGCTTCACATACTGAGCTCCTCCTTAATTCCCCAATGGTTGAGCCAAGACTGGGCAACCTTATGCCACTCGCACTTGAGGCAAAGGTGAGGGTTTTAACTACAACTAGATGCAATTTAGGGAGCCTTTTTTATTCCATGTTGTCAAGCTTCTTCTTATACATTAGATATCTAAACATAGTCGTACTTTCAATTGGGGATAATCCAGATTCGATCAAGAGGATAGGATAGGGAGTATTTCACTTGATCTTAAGGTTGTAGGTTATGAATTTCTTTTGAATCATCTCAATATTCCTCCACAACTCTCTGGATATACTGTGACCCCAAACATCACATTCATATAAGACAACAAGGGTGACAAGGGTGTCAAAGAGAAACATATTTTTACTCCAAATGTAAATATCGACTGATTTACAATTATTTTAAATCTCGTAGTAAGCTTTCTAGC
Source organism: Pinus albicaulis (assembly GCA_034641835.2). Lineage (NCBI taxonomy): Eukaryota > Viridiplantae > Streptophyta > Pinopsida > Pinales > Pinaceae > Pinus > Pinus albicaulis. The sequence continues at coordinate 618,797,502 of CM076569.1, forward strand.
CCCCAATAATCCTTTTCTCAATTTTATAATTCTAGTTGAGATGATAAGGGAATTCAATTCCCAAATACTTATAAGAAGAAACCTACTCTAAGAACTAGTTATTATACACGAAACTACCATGGGTGATCCTTTTGGATTTAATGATCATGACTTTAGTCTTGTCAGTATTAACTATCATACCCATCTTGGAGCAGTAGTCATGAAGAATCTGGAGTTGTTTGTCAAGGTAATCATGGATTTTTTGAAGAAGAATGATATCATCGGCATAGAGGAGAAGAGTAGTGAGAACACCAACAAGCTCAGTGCCCTTTCACCCCACAGATTCCAGACACTCCTCTAGCTTATCAATGTATATGCCAAAAAGGGTAGTTGATAAGAGACACCCTTGCTTAACTCTGATATTGCATTTGATTTTTTTAGACCACCCCTCATTGGTCTTAAGCTTGGTCATGATGGACTCGTAGAGACAGATCACAACAATCCTCAACTTAGGACAGACCATGATCTTTTTAAGTCTCTCCAGAAGTTTATCTCGATGAAAATTGTTGAAAGCTTTTCTAAAGTCCACAAAGAAACATAAGAGATCGGCTTTACTATTGCAAAATTCCTCCGCAATGATTCTAAGAGTGACCAGATGGTCAATAGTTAAGTGATGTCTCCTAAAACCATCTTGTCCTTTAGCTATTTTTCCCTAGATTTCAAGCGAAAGGCTAAGTTTCTTCTCCAAAATGAGCCCAAAAAGCTTGGTCACGATATGGCTAACCATAATGGTCCTGTAGTTATATGGAACACTCTTGTCTCGATTTTTAAATATAGGCACAATAAGGCTTTGCACCCAAAGCCGAGGGAAGCCATGTGTTACAACCATATTGAGAAGCTTATGGAGATAAGGAATGAGGATAAATCTTCCCATTTTAAGGATTTGAGCTTGGTATCCTTAAATTTTGGTTAATAATATCAGTATTAATATATTTATTAATATCAATATCAATATTAATATTAAATTCATATCCATGTCCATTGATGCCTATATAACCACATTTAATAATGTGGTTGTGTATCTTATCAATGTATATAAACCGCATTTATTAATGTGTTAAACAATATAAGTAAAATTAATATTAATAATTAAAAATAATATAAAAATTAATAATTGAAACATTATTTATAAATTTTCCAGGCAATGAAATAGAAAATTATAGAACCGACGACGCGTTTCCAAACTATTAATTATTACAAACAATTAATTATTATATTTTAATTACTGATAATAAAAAGTAGTAATAATTATTAAATATTAAATATTAATAAATAATAAATTATTAAATATTAATTCATCATCATCATCATTGTTATCACACAAAAAAATTTGTTTTTTGATTAGGGTCACTCATCTAGATTTCATCTGTCTCATAAGATTGGTCCATGAAATTAGTGAAAAATTCATGAAATAAGTCTTTATCCTAAGTCCAAAACACCTCATTTATCATGTCATCTCAGTCATATCTATCAATATTCACTTTGGGTTCACATGCATTGGTTTAAAAAAAAAATTTAAGACACATGTCTGATTTTTGTTGATTCTGCAGCAAATCTGTAAAATTTATAACAGAGAACGTTGTAGAATTATGTTTTTCTGCAACAATGAATGGGATGATGACCTGTCAAGTATTTAGTGGTTTAGGGTAAAGGTAAGGTCATACAATTTATTTTCATAATCATCCAAGCATGCAAAAGGATAAATACCACTCATCATTGCTTTCCACTCCATTTTGTCACCTTTCTCTCCACATTCGAATTTCATTCCTTAAACAAGTTACCCAAGCTCCTCTCTATCATTTAATTTTCAACCTTTTCATGTATCAGTCAGTTTTCAACTTTGAAATTTTAGCTTTGTGACAAACAACTTGTTTTCCAAATTGTTTTTTACAGTTGTCACATTATTAAGAGGGTAGTTTGGGTTATAAATGGAAATTTCCATGAAGAGGAAAGCATAAAAAGAAGGCTATGTGTTTCGATAGGAGCTTAGGAATTTCAACTGATCATGGATGACTTTAGCTTCACACAAGCTTTCATCTAGACAGGTTACATGTATTTCTGCCAGGAGCTACAAGGGGATTTTTGTGTTTCTTGGATTGTTTGAGTTGCTGGTTTCAAGAGACATTTTCAGGAAAATGAAGATGAGTTTCAAAAATATGAAGGAGGTTTTTTCTAAGCACGTAACGAGGAACAAAAACCTCTTTCAATTTTCTCCCAGGTGCTACCAATTTGGAGATTCTAAGTTTCTTTTGGGACCTATTGTCATAATTTAGAATTTTCTTGTTTTATACATCATTTTATAATGTAGATTCCGGACAACTGAAGATGGTTTTCAAAAACCCAAGAGAGGTTTTTCTTATAAAAATTATTTTCTACAAAAACCTCCTCCATTTTTTCAATAGTTATCAGGGATCGAGAGATTAGAGCTCATGAGTGCAGCCTTATGTTTCAGGAAAAACAGAGTCATTTTTATTGGTAGATGAAGTGGCTGAAGGTGAAAAAGTTGTTTCTTGAAGAGGGTAAGAGGTATTTTTAACCACATTTTCCTTATCAAGCTTCATACTATCATCTCACACATCCATGGACCTTTTCTAGGCCTAAAATCCAAATTATGTGAAGTCTGTGGGCAATTAGGCAATTCCGCAGCATGTCCCAGGCTTGAAGCCCAATTTTTGCTGCAGAATTTTTTAAGACATTTTTTTGGTTTCAAGTCACTTAAATTGACCTGGTTAAGGAACTTTAAAATTTGTATTTAAATGTTTTTTATCACTTAACACCTTCCAATGGTCAATAATACTAGAGGATGATCACATATGACCTTTTTGTTTTGCTACGAAATTAGCTACAAAAGTAGCTCAAAACTCAATTTTTACTGCAAGGTCAATTTTTGGGAGAAGGTAAAGGGTAAATAACTATTTCAAATCTGTTCTCCATGAGGAATGAAAAATAGTATCAAAGTAGCGATAAAGAGTATCAGATCAAAATATTGCTAGGTGGAGATATTTTGTTACGGATATAGTTCGAAGATACCAGCTCACTATGTTGCCATATCATCAAACTGACAGCTCCTTAATAGTAGGAAGAGTAGCTTCATGAAGACATTCAGAGTATTAATGTTTTGTTTGTGGCCACTATGGTTGAAAGAAATGATTCCTTTCGATGAAGATTTGGGTCATCTTTAGATTAAATGTAATAAGTAGGTGTTTGAGTCATATTAGGACTCTAACTCCTAATTTGAAAGGTGTCAGTTCTAGTTTTAAATATCTAGTTAGCGGGCAGATTGGATGTAAAGGCTAGATGCCTATAAGTAGTGAGTACTTCGATGTATGAAGGGTTGGAAGATGTTATCTCAGAAGGCTATTTTATTGTAAATCTTTGGAGTTTCTAATATATACAGTAACAATACAACTTTTCTTCACCTGAGATTCTTATTATATTTCAATGAGTTTATGTCCTATCTTTTGAAATTTTTTTCTTCCAAATTCTTAATGCTTATTACTCAGAATTCATGATTGTTCATGCTCTGACTTCCTTTAAGTATTAAGCTATGGTGAAATCTCTTTGAGTATTTTGCTTTCAATAGCTTGATGTCTCATTACTCAGAATTTGTGTGTCACATGCTCTGACTTCCTTTGAACCTCAGGTTATTGGGATTTTCCTGAATGTGTTATTCTTTCATTGAAGTATATACAAGCCTTAGCTTCCACAAGGAGAACCTTTGTCATCTTTATCCTTGTCACTGACTCCATAGACCAATGGTAGCAAGCCTTCATCTTGTCAACCTACAAACATACAAAACCAAGACATATTCATAGAGTTAGCCATCTATCTACATCTTTATTCAATATCATTAACCCTTGAGAGAGCCCTCTCAGATTGAGGAGGCTAAGCCTCAGTCACAAGATTGGTTTGAAATAGTTACACTGAAGTTGTCTGATCAGTAGCTAATCAGGTATGATTTTGGTGATAACATTTTGGCGTCATTGCCGAGGACCGAAGGTATAAATTTTCCCTGGGAAGAACGGCAAAGTTTCAGTTCTAAGGTCTGAGAGTAGCAAACACTTAGGCACATATTGGCTATATTTCTACTTTGGCGACTCCACACATCAAATAATCAGTTGGAAGGTGACTCCACTACTTGAAGATCAATAGCTTGATGAATTTTCAAGATGAGTTCCATCGCAAGAATAAATGCCAGGTATGCTCCTATGAATCAGTCTCACATCCCTGGTTTTCCAAATCCTATGCCAAAGGTTGAATGGTTAAATAATCTTCCTATATTTAAAGATGAAAAGAAAGACAATTTTGCCCTTCATTTTGTTAGATTCCATATGTGTGTACACAGTCTTAAGGTTCAATTCCCTGAGGATTGTCTCATGAAGATGTTTATGGCCACTTTAGAAGGAAAATCATGGTCTTGGTATGAAAGCTTTCCAAATGGTTCATTATGTTCTCTTGCCGATTTCCATGTTGAATTTTATGAGATGTATGAAGAGTTTCATCCCTCCTTATTGCTAGTCAAAGACTGCTGTAAACACTGTGTGAGTTTTATTGAATATTTGGAGAATTGTTATGAATATGATGAGTTCATGGATGAGGAAATTTTAGAGGCCCTTCATAACAATCCCTTTCATCACCAAGAAGAAAGGATGTTCTCTCTCTTGGAAGAAAATGAAACCCAACATGAGTTTATTTATGATAATCATGTTACATCCTCTGAGTTTGATGAAAATTTTCAGCAGACTTGTCAGTATTTTGATCATCAGGAGTATGAGAATCATTGAAAACAAGAAGAGGAAATATTGGAAGACAATTACTATAACTCTCGGGTAAAGGAAAAAGTTGATTCTTCATGTTATTTCTTGCATTAGTATACATCAAATAATGATCACACTAATGAAGAAGTGGGTAACATTTTTTCTTTATCCTTGTCTTCTAATCTGAAATCATTTGAGTACAAGTTAGAAGTTGAGATTCAATTTGTGGATGAAGTTTCTAAGAACATTGAAAAATACATTGAAGTTTTAGAAGATAAAATTCAACCTTATAGGTTTCATGATCAAGATCGGTCTTTTCAAAAGTTGTTAATGCCAGAAAACAAAGAGAGGGTGTTTCTACCTTTATCCTTTGAGTTTGAGGAAGAATACACTGGTTTTGGAAATCAATTTGAACAACAGCTTGATAGCACACAATTGAAATCTTGTGTGGCTGAGAAAAGCATATATGAGTTGTCCAAAGTTGCAGAATGTCTTGAGATGCATTAAACAGATCATGTCTTCTTTGATCCTATAGCTGACTACATGGAAGAGTTCTACAGTCCATATCTTCAGTTATATTTTCATTATTAGGAACAGATCCATTTTATGTTGCCTTGGTCATTTCCGTATCATGCTTAATGTTCGTTCAATTGCAGTGAATAGGTTCAAGGGTCAGATCAGATCAATGACTGGCTTCACTAGAAGTTTCATGTTTCTTGAGTTAAAAATAGAGATTGTAGCTAATAGGGTAGGTAGGAGTGTGTGAATAAGCTCAAAGTTGACTGAGCATCTTTTCAGTAGGTACAGAGTTGATTTTTCAGCATTAATCATCAAGCTTGAGCCCGAGGAGAAGGCCATAAGAGCTTGAAAAAGTTTTTGTAGGTTTTAACCCTGAACAGAAATGATCTACACACAAATCTTATAACAGAAAATAAACAATAGCGAAAGCATAAAACATAAAACAAATAAACACAGAGATTTTCCCCTGGATCCCAAATCGGGACGACCAGCTTGATATTTCATTATATTCCTTTTAGTGTTACAACAGATATATATACATGCCAAAGCATACATAAAACCTAATCAATTAACCCTGGATTAGAACATAACCGTAGTTCCCTTGACCGGATCTACAAAAATACCAGGGGATGAAAAACCATCGTACCCCAAAACCATGGGCGCAGACCGCCCACTAGAAATTAAGGACAAAAAAATTTTCGTTGGGCTGCTGCCCTGAACCCCAACAGGTGGGGCTGTTGCCCCCCCTGTGACCCCCCCATTGCGCCCAGCGCAAAGGGGTAGCCCCCCCTCTTACCCCCCCGCGCATGATTAGTCGTGAAAATAATATAACACATACCCAAGAGTTTTCATAAATTTTAGAGTCCTTATTTCCAAGAAGATGGATGGTACTAGAACTACTGGTTCTTTGTTGTACCACTAGGGCACACCATCCCAAGTGGAGCCACTATTATCACACATAAATTTTTATTTTTTTATTAGGGTCACTCATCTAGGTTTCATCTATCTCATAAGGTTGGTCCATGAAATTAGTGAAAAATTCTGAAATAATTCTTTATCCTAAGTCCAAAACACCTCATTGATCATGTCATCTTAGTCATATCTATCAATTTTCACTTTAAGATCACATGCATTGGTTTAAAATTCGTTTTTAAGTCACTTGTCTAATTTTTCCTGATTATGCAGCAAATCTGTAAAATTTATAACTGAGAACGCTGCAGAATTATGTTTTTTCTGAAAAAATGAATGGGATGATGACCTGTGAAGTATTTAGTGGTTTAGGGTAAAGGTAAGGTCATACAAATGATTTTCATAATCATCCAAGCATGCAAAAACATAAATACCACTCATCATTACTTTCCACTCCATTTTGTCTCCTTTCCCTCCATATTCGAATTTCATTCCTTAAACAAGTTACCCAAGCTCCTCTCTGTCATTTACTTTTCAACCTTTGCATGTATAAGTTAGTTGTCGCCTTTGAAAAGTTAGCTTTGTGACAAACAACTTTCCATACAAATTGTTTTTTGCAGCTGTCATATTTTTAAGAGGGAAGTTTGGGTTATAAAAGGAAATTTCCATGAAGAGGAAAGCATAAAAAGGAGGCTATGTGTTTGGATAGGAGCCTATGGAATTTTAACTGATCATGGATGACCTCAGATTCACACAAGCTTTCATCCAGACAGGTTACATGTATTTCTAACAGGAGCTACAAGGGGATTTTTGTGTTTCTTGGACTGTTTGAGTTGTTGGTTTCAAGAGGCATTTTCAGGCAAATTAAGACGAGTTTCAAAAATATGAAGGAGATTTTTTCTAAGCGCATGACAAGGAACATAAACCTCTTTCAATTTTCTCCCAGGTGCTACCAATTTGGAGATTCGAAGTTTCCTTTGGGACCTATTTTCAGAATTTAGAATTTTCCTGTTTTATACATGATTTTATAATGCAGATACTCGAAAAATGAAGATGGTTTTCAAAAGACCAAGAGAGTTTTTTCTTATAAACATTATTATCTACAAAAACCTCCTCCATTTTTGCAACAGATATCAGGGATCGAGAGATAGGAGCTCATGAGTGCAGCCTTATTTTTCAGGAAAAACATAGTCATTTTTATTGGTAGATGAAGTGGCTGAAGGTGAAAAATTTGTTTCTTGAGGAGGCTAAGAGGTAATTTTAACCAAATTTTCCATGTCAGGCTTCATTCTATCATCTCACATGGTCATGGACCTTTACTAGGCATAAAATCCAAATTCTGTGAAGTTTGTGGGCAATTAGGCAATTCCGCAGCGTGTCCCAGGCTTGAAGCCCAGTTTTTGCTATGGAATTTCTAAAGACATATTTTTTCTTTAAAGTCACTTAAATTGACCTGGTTAAGGAACTTTAAAGTTTGTATTTAAATGTTTTTTATCACTTAACACTCTCCAATGGTCAAGAATAGTAGAGGATTATCACAGATGACCTTCTTGTTTTTGCTAAGAAATTAGCTACGAAAGTAGCTCAAAACTCTGTTTTTACAACAAGGTCAATTTTTGGAAGAAGGTAAAGGGTAAATAGCTATTTTGAATCTATTCTCCATGAGGAATGATAAATAGTATCAAATCAATGATAAAGAGTATCAGATCAATGTTGGAAATATTGTCATTAATGGCAATAAGGAAATAAGGCAATAAGGCAATATGGAAATAAGGCAATGAGGCAATGAGGCAAAGTAAAAAACATGAAATAAAGAGAGAGAGCATAAGAAAAATAGCTACAGAGGCAGAGAAAGAGAATATAATAAGAGGAAGAACCGTTATCAGAAGCAGAGGCAGCGGCAGAGCGACAGAAGCAGCAGAGGCAAAGGCAGAGCGACAGAAGCAGCAGAGGCAGAGCAGTTATAAAATTCCAAGCCGGGCGTTATTTATATATATATAAATAAAGTTTGAGAATCATATCCTGTGTGTGTATGAACTATGTAACGAAGAATCATATCCTGTGTATGTATGAACTATGTAACGGAGCGATAATACAATGGAGATTCGAACGGAACCTTGTGTAAATAAGACGGAACCAGCGCATGTTTGATGTTGCCCGGAGTTAGTGTTAATGCCAATAAATTAGTGTTAAAACGATGTATTTAACTATACGATGGAACCTTGCATTGAATGAAGTGGAACCGTGACCCATATGAACAGTGATGGCGGTTTGGCGCTAGATGGTGGTATTCATCGCACCACTCTTATACGGAAGGCGGTATTCGAGGAGTTGCGAGCGATTCCATACAGGAATCGACACGTGGCTTATGGACCCATTACAAAACCGCTTGTTAAACTGTGCCATCGCATGTTATTCTTCGTACCAGAGATGCCGAGCGAAATTGTCACGAGCCGTTGATCTGGAAGAGGGCTATCCGACGGCGATCGTTCGCAGAACTTGCTCAGAGTCTAACCAAGATGTGCGGAGGATAACCCGAGTACGACGCACCATCGTGCATTATCTTTCGTGCATGTAGCCTTTGCGATATCCATTGGATCGGGCAATGCAATGACAGCTGTTGGATGGCGCGTGGAATCAGGCAAGTATGGTGCATACGTTTGATTGGCTACATAGGTGGGCCCGGGGCGGAAATATATGTAAAGAATTGGTTTATTAATGCTAGTTGACGCATTATAAGGTCCGATGGAATATATATGAAAATATCACGTATAATAAAGTTTGAATATGATCCAGGCACGTAGTTAAAGGATCGAGGGTATGTGATATGATTTTATATGCGATGGACGGTCGGGTTATAGCCATGGCGGAATGTTGAATGAACATCTCAATTCTCTGAATTGAGACATAAAAAATACTTAGACTTGTTTATTTAAATGTGCCAGCATAGAATAAAGGAATGTGACGAGATTGCCCGGATTGGGAATACTGTAATGACTGAAATATGAATGAATTCATATGTGTGGTTTTATAACCATGGAAAATGAAGTTTCCGCATTAATCCAAGTTTGCCCAGATCGACAGCTGGATTGAGTACAAATTTGTTGTATTCATTTTATATGCACACAAAAAGAGGAAGTATGAGGCTTGAAAGAGGAAAACAAAGATTGCAGAGTTGAAGAAATGTACAACAAAGGGATTCAAAAGTGCAGTGAACAGGGAATATGCAGATGATAGTGAACAAAGAGTATGCAGAATAGATTCTTAATAGCAGCAGGAAAAGACAAATCTAGTAAAGCCAAAAAACCAGAAAAGGAGCTGAGTGAAATTGAAATATGTAATTAAAATGTGAATGTAAATGTTGTAATTAATTTTTTATTGTTTGTGATGCAAAGGCAAGTATCCTAAAGAAAAGACAAAATCCCACTGTAGCATGGAAATTTGTACATATTGTAGTAATTCTAAAAATGAGTTGGAAAAAGGAATAAAAAGACAGAAGCCAAAGAGTCATGACTGTTCACTCCAAATTCCTTGTGAAATACAAACAGTCATGTGAGAATTTCTATATATATAATATCAATTTGATAACCTCAAAGGAGAGAGAGAGAGAAAATATAGAGAATGCAAAATATAGAAGAATAAGGCAGAGAAGATTAAGAGAAGAAGAGCAGAAAAGAGAAGCTACAGAACAGAGCTGATATCTGAAGTAAATCAACAAACACTCAGTTTGATAAATTGAGGAAGTTGGAGCTTCCCTATCAAGTTGTAGCTTGATAGCTGTCAGTTGTAGCTGACTGAGGTTGAAGCCTCCTGTAGGATGGTGCCTGCAGAAAATTGAAGGGAGTTGGTGCTTCCTTGCAAGTTTTAGCTTGCAGAATTGAGGTTGGAGCCTCCTGTAGGTTGGTGCCTACAGAAAAACAATGGTGAGAGGGAGTTGGAGCTTGCCTTTGCATCACAACAATAATAAGATGTGGTTTTCTCCCTTTATGGGTTTCCACTTATATCTGGTGTCTCTGTGTATGATATTTATGTATTGATCTGATATGTATCATCTGCTTAATACCTGATGCTCTCATATTAAGACTATTGTTATATTATACTAACACCTGCTACTTACATTCAAAGATTACTCACACATTAAATTGGATATGAAATGAAGGTGTAAATAAGTTTAATAAAAAGTTTTAAAAGATTAGGAAGGTGTTAAACTGATTCACCCCCCCCCCCCTCTCAGTTTAACTAAAGGTTCAACAATTTGTATTAGAGTTGGTTCCTTTTATATCAGTCTAACAACTGAAAGGAGATCATAGGCTCTCAAGATGGCTAGTCAAGAAGGAAGCTCAACCAATAAAGCCCCTTTCTTTACAGGTGCAAATTATGCCTTTTGGAAAATCAAAATGAAAGCATATATAATGTCTTTAGGATTAGAAGTTTGGGATGTTGTGGAATTTGGATATGTCACAAAGTCAACTGATTCAGAGAAAGAAGCTAAACAAAGCTTTGTAGCTAATGAAAAAGCAATGAATTCAATCTTAAATAGACTATGTGAAGCTGAGTTTATCAAAATAATGCACAGTAAGACTGCCAAAGATATGTGGGACACTCTAGAGAATATCCATGAGGGAAATAAAAAGGTAAAGACTACCAAACTTCAAATATATAGAGCCCAGTTTGAAAATTTAAAAATGAATGATGATGAAGATATTGGCAGCTTCTTCTTAAAAGTTGCAGAAATTGCTAACAATATGAAAGCTCTTGGAGAAACCATGCTAGAAAGTATAGTTGTGCAAAAGATTCTAAGATCACTCCCATCCAGATTTAATCCCAAGGTGTCTGCAATAGAAGAGACAGCTGATTGGGAGACCTTGACCATGAACCAGCTACTTGGAAATCTAACAGCATATGAGATGAGGCTCCCACAGAAGAATCCAAGTACGAGGGAAGCAACTTTTAAAAAAGAAAAGAAGAAAGAAGAAAAAGAAGACATATGCTCTTGCTCTAATGAAGAAGAAGCTAAATTTGTCAAGAAACTGGATAGAGGCTCAGGTAGATACAAAGGTAAACTTCCCTTCAAATTCTTTAACTATGGAAGAGTTGGAAATTATGCTGCTAAGTGTCCTCACAAGAAAGTAAGGAATCAGGCTCAAGAATCAGAGAAAAACACATCAAAGAACTGGCAGAAAGGAAAGAAATTCAGCAGAAAATCCTTCTATGCTCAACAAGACAGCAGTACATCTGAAGACTCAGATGAATCCTCTTGAGAAGAGGGAACCTCTGAATTTTTATTGATGGCCATAGAAGATCTTGAAGGACTCTTACTAGAAGATGAAGAAGAAGGGGAAGTCGACCTTGAGAGGGAGCTAAGAAGTGCTCTGGAGGAGATTGACAGAATCAAACTAAAATGTAGAAAACAAAAAGAGATTCTCCTCAAATGTGTGAAAGAATAAAAAATTCAGAAGTCCTCATGCAGCTGAAGGTAAAGCTTGAAGAAGCTAAGAAGATAGAAGATATGTTACTTCAGAAAATCAAGGATAAAACTCGAGAACAAGAGAAGCTGGAAGAAGAAATTGTATGTCTGAGGAAGAAATTAGAAAGTTCTCAACATAAAGTGTATATGAACTCCTCTCAAACAACAAGCTCTGGTAAGTTGGATGAAATTTTGGATGCTCAAAGATCTCCTTTGATAAAAACTGGAATAGGCTATGAAGGAGAATCAAGTAAAAGCAAAGAAAAGGAAAACAGAAAAATTATCTTTGTAAAAGCAAAGAAGAATGATGAAGCACCTCAAATAATGCCTACAAAAGAAGAAGCAGGTAAGGAGGGAAACAGAACCCAGAAGAATCCTCGAATAACAAAGAATGAAAGAAATACTCAGACAACAGAAAAAGGTTCATATACTCCTGGGTCTATCAAGCTTGCAAGCCATCAAAGGAGATTCTTCCCTCCTATGAAGAATGCCACCTGTTATGTCTGCCACAAGTTGGGACACATTGCTGCATATTGTCATGAAAGAAGGAGTAATTCAAACCAACAAAAGATGCAAACAGTGAAGAGACTGCCTCAAACAAGCAACTGGAGAAGACAACCTCACAGCAGGTATGCAAACAATTTCTATGGTTACTATTTTTATTATAAAGAATTTTGCCATAAAATCATTGAATGTAGAAAGTATGGACAAAGATTGATTTTCAACACTTCAAGGAGGTTTATGAATCAAAGAAATTTTGTTCATACTCACAATTCTGCAAAAACTATGATCAAATGCTTTATATGCAATCAAGCTGGACATATGCCTTTCAAATGTCCTTTGAAAGAGAGTGATTCATCATCTCACAAAATATATAAAACAAAAGGATGCCTCCAATGGAAAAAGAAGGAGAATAAGTGTGACCTAGCTCTAACTACTCAAGACCTGAAAAGCCAGTGGTATTTGGACAGTGGCTGTTCTAAACACATGACTGGAGACAAAAGCAAGTTTATAACTCTTGATGAAAGGAAACCTGGAAATGTTACTTTTGGCAATGATAAATCGGGAAAGATCAAGGGAAAAGATTCAGTCAGCATAGACAATGGCAGAGGAAAGGCCCAAGATGTACTATTTGTGGATGGACTGAAAGCAAATTTACTGAGTGTGAGTCAGATGTGTGACAAAGGGTGTGAAGTTCTTTTTAGAACACAAGATTGTGTAGTCAGGTCAAGCACAACTGGAAAGACTCTGCTCAAAGGTATTCGAACAGAGAGTAATGTGTACATAGTGAAAGAGGAAGATGAAGCCTGCCACCTTAGCAAACTTGAGGAGTCATGGTTATGGCATAGGAGATTGGGACATCTCAGTTTCGACCATATCATTAGACTGAGCAAGAAGAAAGCTGTCAGAGATATGCTAGAAATAAAAAGACCTTCAAATACCATATGCAAATCTTGTCAATTGGGGAAACAGACTCGCACATCCTTTAAATCTAAAGATGAGCTATCAATAAGAAGACCACTCCAGCTTGTGCACATGGACCTGTGTGGACCTGCTAGAACTAAGACACCAAGTGGAGAATCCTATTTCATGCTGATAATAGATGATTTCTCCAGAATGACATGGGTTTCTTTTCTCAAGAACAAATCAGAAGCACTGGAAAAATTTAAGATATTCAAAGCATTAGCAGAAAATCAAACTGGATGCAAGCTAAAATGTATCAGATCAGACAAAGGAGGAGAATTCACAGATTATGAGTTTGCAGACCTATGTAATGAACATGGAATAAAGCAACGATTTACCATTACAGGGACACCTCAGCAGAATGGAGTAGCAGAGAGACAAAACAGGTCTGTACAAAAAATGGCCAGAGCTTTGATGCAAGAGAATAACATTACTCAAACCTTTTGGGCAGAAGTTGTACACACAACAATACATATTCTAAACAAATCTCATTTAAGACCTAACAGTGACAAGACACCTTATGAGCTATGGCATGGTAAACCTGCATCAATCAACCACTTTAGAGTCTTTGGCAGCAAGTGCTACATAAAGAAAAATGATGAAAATCTGGGGAAATTTGATGCAAGAGCAGATGAAGGAATACTCTTAGGATATGCATCCAAGAGTAAAGGATATAGATGCTACAACAAGACTATTCGAAAAATTGTAGAAATTATTGATGTAAGATTTGATGAAGAACTCCCAAACAAGACAAGAGATACAGACTGCAGCAGCTATTCAGAAAATCATGAAGAAGAGGACCAAGATGATGATGGAGCAAGAAATACTTCAGAAGATACCGAACTGAACTCAAAAACCCCCTCAAGATACACTCAAAATAACCATCCAAAAGATCAAATCATTGGAGACAAGAGTGTAGGAGTCCAAACAAGAAGGCAGCTGACAGAACAAACTGAAGAGGTATACATAGCCATGTTGTCACAAATAGAGCCAAAGAAATTTGAAGAAGCCAGTAAGGACAAGTCTTAGGTGAATGCTATGAATGAAGAATTGGATCAAATTGAGAAAAAAAATACTTGGGAACTAGTTCCTAGACCCACTGAGAAGAATATCATTGGTTCAAAATGGGTATTCAAAAACAAAATGAATGAGAAAGGACAAGTAATCAGGAATAAAGACAGGCTGGTCTGCAAAGGGTACTCACAAATTGAAGGACTTGATTATGAAGAAACATTTTCCCCTGTAGCCAGAATGGAAGCTATCAGAATGTTCCTGGCATTTGCATGCTACCAAGACTTCAAGGTGTATCAAATGGATGTAAATTATGCTTTTCTTAATGGAGATCTAGAAGAAGAAGTGTACATGGAAAAACCAGAAGGCTTCTCATTGACAGACAAAGAAGACTATGTATGCAGACTGAAGAAGGCCCTATATGGACTGAAACAGGCTCCTCGTGCTTGGTACCCAAGACTGGATAAATATTTGCAAAAACAGGGTTTTAAGAGAGGTGGAGTAGACAACAATTTATACATAAAATCCCATGAAAATGAACTCCTGATTATTGTTGTATATGTTGATGACGTTATGTTTGGAAGCAACAAAGATGAAATAGAAAAAGGGTTTGCTGATGAGATGAAAACAGAGTTTGAAATGTCTATGATTGGAGAACTCAGTTTCTACTTAGGACTGCAAATTCATCAAAAGAACACAGGCACATTCATCTCTCAAGAAAAATAATTAAAAGAAATGCTGAAAAAATTCAAAATGGAGGACTGCAAACCTGTGACACCCCCCATGATCACGGGATGCAAGCTGTGTGCTGATGACGGGACTGCAGATGTAGATCAAAAACTCTACAGATCCATGATAGGAAGCCTGCTGTATCTGACAACATCAAGACCAGACATCATGCTAGCAGTATGACTAGTGGCAAGATATCAAGCAACACCTAAACAAAACCATCTTCTGGAAGTAAAAATAATACTCAGATATCTACAAGGAACAACACAATATGGACTTTAGTATCCTAAAGGCAAAAGCTTCACTTTAACAACATACACAGATGTAGATTGGGCAAGTTGTGTTGATGACAGGAAAAGTACAAGTGGAGGTGCTTTCTATCTAGGAGAAAGTATGGTGGCATGGTTAAGCAAGAAACAAACATCCATCTCTCTATCTACAGCTGAAGCAGAATATATAGCAGCAACAGCATGTTGTACACAAGTCATGTGGATGAAGCAAACTCTTCAAGACATGAAGGTAATCATTAATGAACCTATCTCAATCAAATGTGATAATACAAGTGCGATAAGTATACCTAAAAATCCTGTGCTTCATTCAAAAACCAAACATATTCCAATCAAGTATCATTTTCTCCGAGAACAAGTAGCTCAGAAAACAGTAAAACTGGAGTATGTACCAACAAAAGAACAAACA
This sequence comes from Pinus albicaulis, assembly GCA_034641835.2. Lineage (NCBI taxonomy): Eukaryota > Viridiplantae > Streptophyta > Pinopsida > Pinales > Pinaceae > Pinus > Pinus albicaulis. The sequence goes on from CM076569.1 coordinate 618,813,093, forward strand.
ACAGATATATTTACCAAACCACTTGCAAGAGAACCATTTGAATATTTAAGAGATAGACTAGGGGTAGTATCTGTTGATGCTACTCTCTGAGATAAAGAGAAAGCACAGGTTCAGGGGGAGAACAAAAATGAAAATATTAGTCCAGGGGGAGATCAGCCAACAGGGAAAGTATAATATAGGTCCTCAGGATCAAAGGATTAAGGAAAAATAACACCAAGTGTATATTCAAGATCGATAATCTTCAAAGTGTTCTCTCAACAAGTCTTATATATCAGTCTGGAGCAGCATGGTACAAATTCAATAGAAGAGGGCCTAAACATAACTCAAAGAGAGGAAATGCAGATCAGGAAATGAGCAACCCTTTGCCATTGATGTCAAAGGGGGAGAAAAAAAAAAAAATTTCTTCTAAAAGAAAACAGAGGTTATTGCCATCAATGCCAAAGGGGGAGACTGTTGGAAATATTGTCATTAATGGCAATAAGGCAATAAGGCAATGAGGAAATGAGGCAATGGGGCAAAGTAATAAACATGAAATAAAGAGAGAGAGCATAAGACAAATAGCTACAGAGGCAGAGAAAGCGAATTTAATAAGAGGCAGAACCGTTATCAGAAGCAGAGGCAAAGGCAGAGCGACAGAAGCAGCAAAGGCAGAGGCATAGCAACAGAAGCAGCAGAGGCAGAGAAGTTATAAAATTCCAAGTCGGGCGTTATTTATATATATATATAAATAAAGTCTGAGAATCATATCCTGTGTGTGTATGAACTATGTAACGGAGAATCATATCCTATGTATGTATGAACTATGTAACGGAGTGATAATACAATGGAGATTCGAACGGAACCTTGTGTAAATAAGATGGAACCAGCGCATGTTTGATGTTGCCCGGAGTTAGTATTAATGCGAAGAAATTAGCGTTAAAACGGTGTATTTAACTATACGATGGAACCTTGCGTGGAATGAAGCAGAACCGTGACCCATATGAACAGTGACGGCGGTTTGGCGCTGGATGGTGGTATTCATCGCACCACTCTTATATGGAAGGTGGTATTCGAGGAGTTGCGAGCGATTCCATACAGGAATCGACATGTGGCTTATGGACCCATTACAAAACCGCTTGTGAAACTGCGCCATCGCACGTTATTCATCATACCAGAGATGCCGAGCGAAATTGTCACGAGCCGTTGATCTGGAAGAGGGCTATCCGACGGCGATCGTTCGCAGAACTTGCTCGGAGTCTAACCAAGATGTGCGGAGGATAACCCGAGTATGACACGCCATCGCGCGTTATCCTTTGCGCATGTATCCCATGCAATAACCGTTGTATCGGGCAATGCAATGACAACCGTTGGATGGCGCGTGGAATCAGCCAGGTACGGTGCATACGTTTGATTGGCTACATAGGTGGGCCCGGGGCGGAAATATATGTAAAGAATTGGTTTATTAATGCTAGTTGACGCATTATAAGGTCCGATGGAATATATATTAAAATATTACGTATAATAAAGTTTGAATATGATCCAGGCACGTAGTTAAAGGATCAAGGGTATATGATATGATTTTATATGCGATGGACGGTCGGGTTATAGCCATGGCGGAATGTTGAATGAACATCTCAATTCTCTGAATTGAGACATAAAAAATACTCAGACTTGTTTATTTAAATGTGCCAGCATAGAATAAAGGAATGTGACGAGATTTCCCGGATTGGGAATACTGTAATGACTGAAATATGAATGAATTCATATGTATGGTTTTATAACCATGGAAAATGAAGTTTCTGCATTAATCCAAGTTTGCCCAGATCGACAGTTGGATTGAGTACAAATTTGCTGTATTCATTTTATATGCACACAGAAAGAGGAAGTATGAGTCCTAACAGAGGAAAACAAAGATTGCAGAGTTGAAGAAATGTACAACAAAGGGATTCAAAAGTACAGTGAACAGGGAATATGCAGATGACAGTGAACAAAGAGTATGCTGAACAAATTCTTAACAGCAGCAGGAAAAGACAAATCCAATAAAGCCAAAAAACTAGAAAAGGAGCTGAGTGAAATTGAAATATGTAATTAAAATGTGAATGTAAATGTTGTAATTAATTTTTTATTGTTTGTGATGCAAAGGCAAGTATCCTAAGGAAAAGACAAAATCCCACTGTAGCATGGAAATTTGTACATATTGTAGTAATTCAAAAAAATGAGTTGGAAAAAGGAATAAGAAGAAAGAAGCCAAAGAGTCATGACTGTTCACTTCAAATTCCTTGTGAAATACAAACAGTCATGTGAGAATTTCTATATATAATATCAATTTTGATAAGCTCAAAAGAGGGTGTGAGAGAGAGAGAAAATATAGAGAATGCAGAATATAGAAGAATAAGGCAGAGAAGATTAAGAGAAGAGGATCAGAAAAGAGAAGCTACATAATAGAGCTGATATCTGAAGTAAATCAGTAAACATTCAGTTTGATAAATTGAGGAAGTTGGAGCTTCCCTATCAAGTTGTAGCTTGATAGCTGTCAGTTGTAGCTGACTGAGGTTGAAGCCTCCTGTAGGTTGGTGCCTGCAGAAAATTGAAGGGAGTTGGTGCTTCCTTGCAAGTTGTAGCTTGCAGAATTGAGGTTGGAGCCTCCTGTAGGTTGGTGCCTGCAGAAAAACAGTGCTTTGCATCACAACAATAATAAGATGTGGTATTCTCCCTTTATGGGTTTCCACTTATATTTGGTGTCTCTGTGTATGATATTTATGTATTGATCTGATATGTATCATACGGCAGCCTGCGATCTCATATTAAGCCTATTGTTATATTATACTAATACACTGCTTTGCTTACATTCTAAGATTACTCACACATTAAATTGGATATGAAATGAAGGCGTAAATAAGTTTAATGAAAAGTTTTAAAAGATCAGGAAGGTGTTAAACTGATTCACCCCCCCCTCTCAGTTTAACTAAAGGTTCAACAATCAAAACATTGCTAGGTGGAGATATTTTGTTATGGATATAGTTCGAAGATACTAGCTCACTATGTTGCCATATCATCAAATTGACAGCTCCTTAATAGTAGGCAGAGCAGCTTCATGAAGACAATCAGAGTATTAATGTTTTTTTCTTTTTCCATTATGGTTGAAAGACATGATTCATTCCGAGGAAGATTTGGATCATCTTTAGATTAAATGTAATAAGTAGGTGTTTGATTCATAGTAGGATTCTAACTCCTAATTTGAAAGGTGTCAGTTCTAGTTTTAAATATCTAGTTAGTGGTTATATTTGGTGTCAGTAATAGAGTTTAATGATCTATCCACTTGGCAGATTGGATGTAAAGGCTAGATGCATATAAGTAGTGAGTACTTCGATTTATGAAAGGTTGGAAAATGTTATCTCAGCAGACTATTTTATTGTAAAGCTTTTGGAGTTTCTGATATATACAGTAACAGTACCACTTTTATTCACCTGAGATTCTTAGTATATTTCAATGAGTTTATGTCCTATCTTTTGAAATGTTTTTCTTCCAAAGTCTTAATTCTTATTACTTATAATTCATGATTATTCATGCTCTGACTTCCTTTAAGTATTAATCTATGGTCAAATGAGTTTTAGGTCCTATCTTTGAAAGGTTTTATTCAATGTCTTAATGCTTATTACTCAAAATTCATGATTGTTCATGCTCTGACTACCTTTAAGTATTAAGCTATGGTGAATCTCTTTGACTATTTTGCTTTCAATACCTTGATGTCTCATTACTCAGAATTCATGTGTCAGCATACTCTGACTTCCTTTGAACCTCAAGTTATTGGGATTTTCCTGAATTTGTTATTATTTCATTGAAATATATATAAGCCTCAGCTTCCACAAGGAGAGCCTTTGTCATATTTATCCCTGTCACTGACTCCATATCCCAATGGTAGCAAGCCTTCATCTTTTCAACCTGTAAACATACAAAACCAAGACATAATTCATAGAGTTAGCCATCTATCTACATCTTTATTCAATATCATTAATCCTTGAGAGAGCCCTCTCAAACTGAGGAGGCTAAGCCTCAGTCACAAGATTGGTTTAAATAGTTACACTAAAGTTGTCTGATTAGCAGCCAATCAGGTACAATTTTGGTGATAACAATCATCATCATTATCATCATCATCATCATCTATTAATAGTTAAAAATAAATACTAATTATTAGTAATAAATAAAAATTATCAATTATTAATAATAAAAATTAGTAATAATTATAGATTATTAACTATTAATAATTAATAAGACTTCTGGGGATGATTGAATTTGTCACATTTGTGATACTAAGAAGGTTGAATATGAAAATCACTTCCTTTCATATTGCCTCACTCTTGCCCACATCCACTCTCAATTGCCTATCATCAACCATACCTCCAATCTTCTTGACTTGTTAAGCTAGCCCAACTATAGCAATCTTGGATCTCTTATCATCATCATCATCAATAACTAATATTAATAATTATTTATTTAGTATTATAAATAATTAATTAATAATGAGAGTAATAATAATAATAATAATATATAATTTATAAATAATAATAAAAGTATTAATGTTAATATTTATAAATAAATAATAAATTATGTGGTTGTGCTAGTTATATTATATATTTTATTACATATGAATTCTTTTCCACACCATTAACTTCATATTAATTTTACAATAAATTATTTACTTGTAGTTGTATTAGAATAAGTATAAATTTAAAGTTATAGAAATAGTTTGTTACAACAATTATTTTTTTTTTTAAATATTTATTTTATTTATATATTATATATTATTATTTAATATAATGATATTAGAGATTATAATTTCTCATTTTTATTTGGTCTTATAAGTTAAAGATGAAATAAAATGTGCACAAACACATTTCAATAAACTCTTAACTTTTGTAACAAACAATAATGTTTGGGCTAATATTTCATCCAAAATTATATATGTAAATATTTCTATTTTACTCCAAAATTATCTAATCCATTAATTACGTTTGTTACTTCCTTTAGTAATATTTAAATATATTTTATTATTAAATTTATAAATTTATTTAAACCTGTTATTGATTATTTTTCAGATAAAAAACAATACTAATATTGTATATTACACTTATTAAAATAAATTAAATTAAATAAAATTTGTGAAAAATATTATTGTATATTACACTTATTAAAATAAAATAAGTTAAATAAAAATTGAGAATTTTTTTTTTTAATTTATTAAAAAATTATATTTATTGTTAAAAATATATGTTGATGAACGATGTTGATGATACTCACTAGTATCCACTAATATTTTATATTATATTATATGTTATGTTAATAGGTACGGGCGTTCGTTGATGAAATTAGTAGACATCTCGAATATTAAAATTAAGTTGACCTTATTGCTGAAAGTTGATACTTTATGTAGAAATGGATCCCACGATATTCAACCTTACCTCCTAACTGTTAAGCCCGTAAAGTTAATATCTCGGCTGTAGAAATGGACCACCACGGTACAACAAACCCATCATGATGCGCACATTTCAATGTCGCCCGCGTAAGGTGTAAAGGTCTACAGTTGCCACAGACAAAATGTCATCAATGGTGATAATGCTAAACAATAAGAATCCTTATATAACACTGCCATCTGAAAGCAAAGTTGAGAAATAACATGGCCGGAATTGAAGGTCTCAGTGCATACTGCAACGTCTATACCTCTTTGCGTATTTCACTTTGTCTCCTCCTCCTGATGACTGGAGAAGTTAAGGCGGCAGCGATAAATAGAAGCATGTTTCCAAAAGATTTCAAGTTCGGCGACGCAAAGTTCAGTTCAGAAATAACACTGGCATATCAAAGCAAAGTTCAGTTCCTTATATAACACTGGCATATCAAAGCAAAGTTCAGAAATAACATGGCCGGAGTTCAAGTTCTCTATACCTGTTTGGGTTTTTCACTCTGTCTCCTCCCCCTCCTGGTGACTGGAGAAGTTAAGGCGGGAGAAAGATTTCAAGTTCGGCGCCGCCACATCTGCTTACCAGGTGGAAGGAGCTGCCCGCGAGGGCGGTAGACTGCCCAGCATCTGGGATACATTCTCCCACACCCCAGGTTACGTTCAAACCATACAAAAATGAACGTTAACGCCGAGCTCTAAATTCCATTTTATTTTTGTTATTGAAGTAGCTTTTATTTAATTTCTGTTGTTAATTAAATACTGCAATACAGGTAAAATTGCAGATGGAAATAATGGGGATGTTGCAGTCGATCAATACCACCGCTATATAGTAAGAAAATAAATTATCAGCGTTATTTTTTTGATTGTACATTAATCTCTAATAAATTAACAGCATTATTTCTTTTGATGGTACATTAATCTCTTTTTTGTGGAGGGAGGGGTTTGAGTCTTCTGGGATAAACTTTTGGGTACTTTTCCGTAAGTCGAATTACAGAGTTAATCAACCAGGATTCTAGCATAAAACTCACAACATAATAACTAGCCCGTTTACAGTAAATCATTATATATTATTATTTGTTTTTTAATTTAAATTTTTGTAATGATGTGCAGGAAGATGTTCAATGCTTAAAATATATGGGAATGGACTATTATCGTTTTTCTATTTCCTGGTCGCGCATCTTTCCTAGTAAGCAGAAGAAATGCCCTTTTTTTTCTATTTTCCGCCTTCATCTCCTTTAGTAACTCTCTAATTATTTTTAGTAACTGTTTCTACAGTGGGCTCTCCAAGACATGGAAGAGTCAATGAAGAAGGGATCGCTTATTACAATAATCTCATAAACGAGCTTCTCAATAATGGTATCAGAGAAATCATTCACAAGCCCTCTATGATCTATAGCACTTGTGGATTGGAGTTCAAAAGTTGGATTTTTAGTCTGTTTGTTTCCTCTCCAATTTAGCTACTGTTTCAACTGTCCTGCTCTTTCCTTCAAATTGTTTATATATATATTATTTCAGTTTCAAGGGATGAGGGGATGAGTTAGTGGATCCAATCATTTGTCACACAGAAAATTTATAAATCTACCAGTCAAAGAGTGCAAAGTTTTCCGTTGAAAAGAAATATATATCTCACTATTATAAACCCTGTGTATGGCCTTTGCCTGGCAGATATAGAGCCCTTCATTACACTCTTTCATTGGGACTTACCACAGGCTCTGGAAGACGAGTATATGGGATTCCTTAGCCAAAATATCGTGTAAGATTCACTCATCATGTCATAAATATTTGTTTGACTCTTTCAAAACATGGAAATACATATTTAATCATTTTCTCTTTCTTTCTTTCAGGGAGGATTTCGGCTTGTTTGCCGAAGAATGTTTTCGAGCTTTTGGGGACCGTGTGAAGTATTGGGTAACTATAAATGAACCGCTTAACTTCTCATATCTTGGCTACGATATTGGGATTGAAGCTCCCGGTCGATGTTCCCCTGGATTCGGAAACTGCACAGCGGGTGATTCTGCAACAGAGCCTTATATTGTAGGCCACAATATGCTTCTTGCACATAGCGCTGCTGTAAAAATATATAAGACTAAGTACCAGGTACTCATGAGAATAAGTGCTCTGATTTGATATGGCTGTGTGTTGAAGAAGAATATATTGTAAAGTTGAAAATAAAATGCAGGGAAAGCAGAAAGGTTCGATAGGAATTGTATTTGTAGCGAGCTGGATGGTGCCATTCTCTGAGTCATCGGCGATTGATCAAATGGCTACTCAGAGAGCAATTGATTTCAGGCTGGGATGGTATCTTATATCTCTTTTATTTCTCGTTTATATTTTAGTTGGACAAATAAATATAATTTTTTCTGATTCAGAAGGTTGTGCTTTCTTCGTCATCAAGTTTTTTTACAAAGGAGTGAATGAAGGAAGCGTCTCTCGAAACTAATATATTATTGGTATGAAATTGTTTCTAATTCTGAAAACGCTCTTGAATTCACGGTATTTTCTGAAGTGTTAGTTGGAACAGTCTCAACTGTCAATCCATGAGAAAGTTCGTTGGAACAGTCTTACTGTCGCTTAGAACTAATCTTATATTTTCATTAATCTGGTTTACTGATTTTAATTGAAATAATTAAATTGTTTTTCTATTGCAAAAAGGTTTTTGGAGCCATTGACTTCTGGAAAGTACCCGGACTCCATGAGACAGTTAGTTGGCGCACGTTTGCCGCGCTTTACCAGTCAAGAGGCAAAAGAAGTGAAAGGGTCCTTCGACTTTCTGGGTTATAACTACTACACAACATTCTTCACAATCAACAATCCGCATCCACCAAATCCTCCCGACACAGATTTAGTTTTGGATGCTCAGGCTAATATATCATGTAATATTGCAGGCCATAGTTTTTATTTATGTGTAGTTTACCAAGCACAATACTGGAATGAAACAGCTTAAGTTTATTTGAAGGAGTTCATGCTTAATCCCTATTTCATTCATCTATTCTACAGTCTTACATTCTTTCTTAATTTACTATTTTGATATTAATATTGGTCTATTATCTGAGTTTCAGATGAAGTTGACGGAGTTTACATTGGATCAGTGGTGACCCCATCTTCAATTTATTGGATTATTTCAACGATCATAGAAATTCAAATTCAATTCAATTTATTGTTAGATATGAGGATACCCTGATAAAAAATCATGTTGATACTATGTTTGACATCTGTTTGCAGGAAGGAGTCCCCGATTTCAGGTCTTATCCAGCTGGACTAAAGGATCTAATAAACTACACAAGACACCGATATAACAACCCTCCCATATACATCACCGAAACTGGTACTTCAACCCTAACATTTATTGAACAAGAAGAAATATTTCTATGTTCTCTGAAAGATCTGAATTTGGACTGAAAGGGATAATTAAGGGCATGAACGTCATGACTATGAATTATTACAGGATATGCTGATTTTGACGATGGCACAACTCCTGTTGAACAAGCATTAAATGATTCTGGGCGAGTGATGTACCACTCAGAACACTTATCAGAACTGCTTGAAGCTATCAGGTGTGCCAATGTTTTGTGATCAAATTAATTGCATATATGGACGACTTTATACTCATATAGTGTTTGCTTGCCTGATTAAAAATGATGACAGCGAGGGAGCTGATATTCGAGGTTATTTGGTTTGGTCGCTGCTGGATAACTTTGAATGGAAGTCTGGATATAATTATCGATTTGGTTTATATTATGTGGATTACAAGGACAATTTGAAAAGATATCCGAGGGCTTCTGCGCAGTGGTTTAGGGACATTCTCAAAGTACAGGAGAATCTCTTTTCAGAAAGTCAGCAGCGACACCACCCATTATAAGTTCAGTCAGCTACGTAGTACGACTTTTATGTGGATAGAATTAATTAGCTATTTAGATTGCTATACCGCTTATGTTGTATCATGATTCAAGTTCAATGCAGAGTATGGATCGCTACTGATTCGAAGTTTCAGAAACACTAATGGGTCCCCTAATCGTATAGAGGAACATGCTGTCCTTATAAGTTTTCACAGAATGAGTACTGTATTTCAATTTTGACCGAATGAGTATAACTTTAAATACTTTGACAGAAGTATTGTGGGAGTTTACGATTACATGGTTAGTGATATTTAACAAAACTAGTAGCCATATAATTATATACTATTTGTTTAATGGACTGTTTAGATAATAAGTGCACTATTTGTTTAAGGGAGTGTGCATATAATAAGGGTTGGAAATAGTAATTATTTGTAACAGTTGGCTAAATTTAGAGATTTAATTAACTTTTAAGTTAAGTCATATTTTGGGAAAAGTAAGTGATTGTTTGTGAAGTTATTTTGGGTTAGTTATTTTGCTAGTTGTTTTTAGTGAGAGATTTTTTGGAAGTTTTTTGGTTGGATTTTTTCAGTTTGATTTCACTAAAATTTGACGAGATTTAATGAAATCAAAAGTTTGATGGGTAAACCCTGCACAATTGAAGTGCCTACAAGTTTTTCAGAGTACTGAATCTATAGTGAAAAAGGCCAATTTAAATAACATAATACAAGATTTTACCTCTATTTTTTCTACCAACTTTCAGCACCTGAAAATCCAAAAAATTGCAAAAAAAACAGATAACTCATTATAATTATCAAGTTTGCTTAAAAGTTGCAAAATTTATAAAATCCCTCCTTTCCTTTTCAAACAATAAAATTATAAATTATTATAACAGAAAACTACTAATAACAATATAATTATATACTATTAGTTTATTGGTTTAATGGATTGTTTAGATAATAAAACAAAAGATTTTATAAAAAAAAAAATTTAATAAATTTAAATTATCATAGTATGTGCAAAAATTAACATTAAATGGATAAAATAATAATTATATTTTTAATTACTGAAATTAAATTAATATATTTTTTTAAATTAACAAATAAATAAATATTACACATTAATTAATTAATTAATTTATTTATTTAACTATAACTTTAAAATTAAAATATTAATATCATTACAGTAGAAATTTAAAAATCTTTAACCTCTCTATCTTTAAAACCGTTCTTATTCTTAATATGTACGTGATAGTATGTATGGGTGAACATTCCTATGTGACCTATGTAGATGCAGCATAGTGAAGATTGTATGTATGGGTGAACATTTCACTGTTTTATGTCATTGTCTCGGGCCATGAATAGTAAATATTAGTATATGGCTTATGTATTGGTTCATATTATATGTATTGGTTTTGATTAATACAAAGCACAATGTTTTCCTTGTTAAATATAAAAGAAAAAAAAAATTATTTCAAGTGATATATATTTTTTAATAAAGTTTTGATTACTTAAAATTAATATAGATATGTTAAATTAGTTGTTATCTTGTTAATGTATTTATATCGAATTGAGATATTATTGTAAGTTAAATAATAATAAGAATATATTTAACTTAAGTTAAATTGATAAAAAATATAAATTAAATTTAAACAATATTATTATTATTTTTAAATAAAAATTAAATTAATATTTTTAAACAATTTAGGATTTTGGAAAGAATTATTATATAAAAAATAGATATTTAAAATATATAAATAATACCATATCTTTTAAGTGAAGAAAAAAAATTAGGAAGAGAATCCAAAGTTGATATCTAGTAAAAGGAAAGAAACCTCAAGGGTTAGTTTAATTGGTCAAGTTCTCGTTGATAAGTATCTTGCCAGTTGGGAGGACACGGGATGAAATCTCCTCGACGCCCTTGAGGTTAGGTCATGTTTGTCTCGCTAGTTGGGAGGACACGTGGTGAAATCTCCTCGATGCCCTTGAGGTTAGGCCCTACTTGTCTCGCCAGTTGGGAGGACACGGGGTGACATCTCCTCGACACCCTTGACGTTAGGACTTGCTTATTTGGCCGATGGGTAGATCCCTTCGAGTTGATCTACCTAGATATTCCCGCGGATGTAGTAAGGATTTTCCCGTGGATGTAGTAAAAGGAAAGTTAAATGTTTTTGGAAAGTGTGTTGTGTCATAATATGTCCTACTAATATTTTAACTTCTAATTATATTCCACAACATTTTGAAGTATCTAAGTTTCATGGATATGTCTTTTATTTATAGTTTTATAATTTATTTTAATGAATTTTTTCACCTTTGTGTTTCCCTTTACTCTAATTATTTCTAAATTAGAGGAAAAAACATTACAACAAAATCATTAAAGTACCAACCTAGATCCATCTTACTATCGATCTATCATGAGCAAAGATGGACCAAAATACTTGAGATGCAAACCTTCTTTTTGGAGTGTAGAAAAGTAGCAATTAATTACTAATCAAGTTGGATAGAATTTTCTTAAATTTTGTTTTTTAGTTTTCAAGGTTAGATTTATGATCAACCCTTTGGTGCTTCCATGGGCTCCTTTCTCTTCCCCAATGTAACAAATCTTATCATGAGGCTAAATCCCTAGCCTATTCCCCTTTTTTCCCTAATATTTGGAAAATGCATGTTGTTGATACCTTTATCATCTGACCTCATGGTGATGATAAGTTGAAAATTTTCAAGCAACATCTTAATAGAAAATCAAATTTCATCTAATTCACTGTGAAAATTGAGGTCAATGGTAGCAATCCTTTCCTTGATGTCCTATTTTCTGAGAATTATGATGCATCTCTTTCCCATCAAGACTTCTGAAAAGGTTCTCACATTAATTAGTACCTGCATGTCAATTCCCATCATCATCCCAGCAAGAAATTTAGTTTTTTGAAGACTCTTTCCACCAAAGCCTTAAGAATTTCTAATAAAAATCACGTTGAGGAAGATAAAGCTAATCATTTGAATGTGTATGTGAATAATGGTTACAATAAATCCCAACGCATCAAAGCCTTCCAAAAATCCTGTAATGGAACCAAAGAAAAGAAGGACTCCAACAATCCTATCACTAAGGTTTTCTTTCATTCATTCAAGGGACTATGGACAACCTAGCTCGTATTTTAAGAAAAAAAAACATCTTTGCGGATTTTAAACATGTCTGAATCATTTTATCCTTCCTTAGGTTTGTTAAACACCCCATTGATCCTTCATTCATTAAAGGTGTTTACATAATCCCTTGTTCTCGTGGAAAGCCTTATGTGTGAGATGGGTCATTCTGTGAAACTCAGACTTCAAGAACATTCTATTGATATCAAACATAATCACTCTTGCTTTTCTACTTTAGCTGAACATTCTCGGGAAATAAAGTATCATATTTTTCTTGAATATGCTTAGGCCATGACTAATATAGATCAATATCACCACAAATTTTTTTTAGGAAGGTCATTGAAATTGAGAACTGTACCAACAATCTGAATAAGAAAGATCATTAAAAAATTAGCCATAACTGTATTCGAGCTCTTTCGTCAAGATGTGTCTCGTTGTTATTTCTTCCTTATCCCTCTTAGTTTTTTAATTAATACATTACTCTCACGTTTGATTATCGTTTCAATTTAATTTCTTTTTCATTTTACTTTTAAATTAAATTTTATTGTAATTTGTGAATTTATAATTAGTACCATTTATTAATGTACCTATATTAATTATTTATTTATTAACTGGGATTCCAACTATGAATATATTATTAATATTATTAAAAATTATTTCCTTATACCTTATTATTAATATGTTATAGCCGCTGCTCCCACAATTATTACTTATATATATTTATTAGCATCCTTTTTTAAGGTTTTAATGATTAAGAATTAACATAAACTATATTATTTTAATAATATTTTGTAATAATTAAACTTATATGTTTATCTTAGTATTATATTTTCTTTGAATTCTTAATGTACAATGACTATATTTTTTTTTGACTTAGCCCTTTGAATTACTGGGTCTCTCTTCTATTTAATCCTTCAACATGTTCATATTATCTTCAAACATCTTAACGTGATGGATCTTGAAGAAAGAAGTTCTAAATTTATAAATGGTTTATAATAATATTAATTTATTAATATTTATAATAATTAATTATAATAAGTTACTTAATATTTAATAATAATTAATTTTCAACATTCATTATATTAATGTTATCAATAATTATTTGACATCAATTATTTTAAATTATAACGATAATATATTTGATTAATAATCTTGTTTTTATAGAATTAATACCATGTATTTTTAATTTATTTTCATAAATATAAAATCACTAAATTTTTATTTCAAATGGTTATATAGCTGTGTGTGTCAACTTCACATTGAGTATGGACAAAATTTCACATCACCCTCATACTAGCTTGTAGAATGCACCTCCAATTTCCATAAGTAACCATGCATATGTGAGACTTGCAACCTTATAATAAATCATTGATTACTAATTTATATGTTAACTTTAAAATTTTATTGGTCACACCTTCTAGTATCATGTATATAATAATGTTCAAAACATAAAAGAAGAGAAATTGTTGCTTCCTCCCTATCATAACATAGAATATAATTGGGGGAGGGGTTGAGACTACAATATTTTTCTTATGTAATTTAAGAAGAATATAGACTTGGTTTAGTCCCTAAATTCCATATTATTTTGTTTGGAGAATTGATATCTATCAATTCCTTTACCACCCTGATTACATATATATCCATCAAGTAATGCCATTATATGGATATTAGGATGTGATTCACTCCAAGTAGTATGTATGTATTTATGTTCGACAAAGCATTAACTGATTTTTAATAACACTTTTTCTTTCACCCCATTAAAAAATTCTCTAGTGTATTTATCCTATTTCTTTATCTTTTTTCAAGGCTAATTTTTCTACAAGAAGCACCATAGCTTCCCAAATTCAAGATAAATATCTTAAACATATACCTAAGGAGAATCAAACACTACACTATCATGTTAAGTTTGTATTACCTTTAAAACTCAATTATCTACACTTTGTTTGTTGATTTGTAACAATAATTCAATACTTCATCAAACAATAAGATAAATTGTTAGATAATTTTGACTCCATCAAAATATAATTATAGGTCTATCAACATTCTCCTCTAATACATAAATGAGTCATGACCCAACCCTAATTTTATTTTTGCTACTGAGAATCCATTGATTTACATCCTGAAAATCACAAAAGGGACTTAGAAAGAGTATATGTGACACAATGAAGCACTAATAAAAGAAATCACAAGTAAATGTATAAAATAATAACAAAACATAAAAAAGATAATAGTATTCAAGACTAACAAGTTCATATCCTCGAATAAGAACGCTTCTAACATAAATATTTACCAATGTTTAAGTTTGATAAATGTAAACATTGGGATGCACTCAATGAATATTAAATAATTCTTGGGGCTCTACACAAAAATTATCTTCTATAAAAAGTAATTATAAAGCTATGTATTTACCACAAACACAATATATAAGAACACAATCCTTTGATAAAATTATTTGCACACTGTCTTTTAATCTATCCACAACTTCCATTTATTTTTCATCTTTATTTTTCTCTTTTCATTTCAAATGCTTCATTTCGTAAAGAAACACCATAATCCCACAATATCCTAAATATACTAAACAGAATGGAAAATAAAAATACATAGTATGTTAATTTGGTAGTAACTATAACATTAATTATTTTATTGCCTGTGATTATAGATACCTTAATAGTTCATTTAATGTTAACATAAAACTTTAGGTAACATGGATTCATCCAAATATATTTGGGTAAAAAAAATTCTCAATAATTCTTGAGGGTTGTTAGAGGGTTCATCTATTTACTATAAATTAATTGAGTTTAAAACAAGGTACTAGTTCTCATCTTATGTGGAGCATCAAGAGCATGGTTATGGGTAATCCAAAATCCAAGATGAAGATGATAACTAATAGTGAGACATAGGGAATAACAAGTACACGTATGTAGCTATGCAATGGAAAATGGTTGATGAACCATCTATGAGAAAAGGTTTCCTAGAGAAACAATGGATATAACAACTGGAAACCCATTTACTGTCGTGGATGGTAATGTTTTTACATGGAATCAGATAATGTTTGGTTTTTTCAAGGACAAGTAAAGAAGAGTTAGAATGAAAAGTAAAGAAGACCAGTGACTAAAAAAGACAAAGATGCGGTAGGGACCAATTTAATGAGGAATGTTCATTAAGGAAAGGACATAAAGGAATGATTCCTACTTGTAATTTTTAATGAATAATATGATGAATATTGTGATAAGAATTCTATGTAGGAATGATAAATGGAGAGAAATGAGAGGAGTTAGGGATGAGAATTAGTTGCGAGATTCATTGAAATATTTGAGGAGATATTGTGGAAAGATCATAGGATATATTTATGGATATAGGTATTGAATTAGTTTGAACTAAAATCCTTATTATGATATAGATGTTATGGCCAGCTATTATTATATAAGGGACCACCTCCACACTAAAATTTACACAAAAATGATTTGATAAAAATCCCCTTATGGGGATATTTGAGTATAGTTCTCATGTACTTTGATCTATTAATGTACTATACATATGTTTTTTTAATTTCTATGCCACTTTCATGCATCATCATCCACAATGGAAGGTATGTCCATAAGTCCCTCATCAAAAATTGTAAGCATGTCCAAAAATTTCTCATCATTCACCAATACATAATTTGAGGCCTATCCTTGTTCTAATCCTCTTTTTCCATGATAGGCATAAGAGAGATGAGTAAGGGTGTTCTTATGTTAGAATTATTAGCATTGCTAGAACATGCACTTCAGGAGCTCTCTGATGGGACGAAGTTGGATTCATGGATATTTCCTTTATATTGTTTGTCTTCTTGATTTTATGTATGGGAAACATAATGAAATTATAAAATATTCTAAAAAAGAGTTCTCTTTCATAATTATGGTCAAAAACTATTGTGGAAGCAATCTTACTAGTAAAATGATTTAGGTAATAAAGCCTTCTTCCACTAATTATTGCTTGAAATCCTTAAGTATTCATAACATTGTAATGCGACTAGATTTATTAAATTCACTAAATATAAATTAATTGATTAATTAATTACATTATTTTATACACTAACATATTTAACTTAATTCATAATAAATTAAAACTCAACCATTTAGAGATTAACAATATTTAAGTGCACTATATTTTAGTGTTTCCCAATTATAAGTTCTATTGTTAAAACTTCCTATTCTTAAAAGTTCTATTTAGAAATTAACGTTCCTTCCAAACAAATGCATAATCCATCTCTCTTATAATTCAAACTTTGAATAGAGAATCAAATTCAATTTTGAATTTGAATGAGGGTCTTCCCATCAATATGTCTTTTTTTTTATGTTCTTTTAAAAATAGAAATATTTTCTTTGTTAAATAAAAACCTAGTATTCTTAAAAAAAAGTACTTAGTGAATTAATTTTAATTACTTGTAATATTTAATATATATTAAATTAATAAAATAAAATAATCTCTATACAAATAATTAATAAATATAATTGTATATTTTAATATTACAATAAATAAAATTTTTAATACTTTTTTATGTATAATTTTTTTTTAATTAATAAATTAAATAAAAATAATGATGTAAAGTTGTGATGGTAAACTATTTTTTAATAAATAAATTTTGAACTTTCTAGTCTCACTAGCACAATCTTTTGAGGAAGGGCTTCATTAGCAAGATGATTAATCAAACCTCATGGGAGGTGGTTGTGCCCTATGCTAGGGGGAGGAGACATTCTAAAACATCCAGTTAGCTTAGGCTTGGTGTGTTTGATCCCCGGGTGACTTTGATGGCCTAGGTCAGATGTGATCCCTGGGTGACTTTGACGGATTATATTCCCTTCAGTCGCAGCTCCTCAAGCCCTGGAGAGTCTCACACAACTTGACAAAAGCAACTTAAAATTAGAAGTTAATTATTCAAAAATAAAAATTATATATATATATATATATATATATATATATATATATCCCTTAACTAGAGATTTATCAATCATGGATAGATCAAAGTTCTTTTAAGTCCAAAACTTGAGGAAATACTTGCACCTAAAGAGATTTGATCTCTCTCAGGCTCAATAATCCTAGGTTAAGATAAATCTAAGATGGTTATTTATAATATTATTTATATTATATAGGATTAAATTATTTATATTATATAGGATCCATCTTTATGATAAAATTGACCAAAAATATACTTGGAAGAGGGTCAACAATTAGAATAGTTAAATTACTTGAAATGTTTTAACTACAATATTTTTAAATTTTTATATATAATATATAGATAGTTACATTGAAATAATTTACACATGGACATTATAGTATTCAAGTTTTAATAATTTTAGATAATATATAAGTAATTGACATTGAAGTAATTTATTTATGGTCCACTTTGAATTTTATTTTGTCATTTATAATTTTTAAATTCCACATAATTAGATATTTGAGGACTCCTATTTTCAAATAAACTGCAACATTCAATGCTTCGGCCCAAAAACCATTTGAAATATCCTTAGCTTTCAACATGCTCCAAGCACACTCCACCAATGTTTTGTTCTTCCTTTCCGCTAATCCATTCTGCTGAGGAGTGTGGGGTACTGTGAATTACTGCAATATTCCATGTTCTTTACAATACTTGGTAAGTTTAGCCTTCCTCTATTCTCCCCCTTGATCGAAGTGGAGAATTTTTATGTACTTCCCTGGTTGCTTTTCTATCATAGTTCTGAACTGCTTAAAGTATTCAAATGTATGGATTTCTTACTCATAAAATATACACAAGAAAAATTTGTGCATTCATCAAAAAACAATAGAAAATATAGTGCACCTCCTAATGAATTTGTTTGCATGGGTACACACAGGTTAGTGTGCACTAATTCAAGTATGTCTCTCTTTTTCTTCTCTACTCGAACACGAAATTCTTCTCTATGCATTTTTCCTAATGCACAAGCTTCACAATAATTATGCACTTGTTTTAAAGTAGGAAGACCTCTTACCATTTCCTTTTTCTGAAGTAACAACAAATCGTTGAAGTTGATGTGACCAAGTATCTGATGCCATAGATCTTCTGTAGTCAAACTCAATGTTGTCAAAGCTCGATCTGGAGTTGACCTCACATTTAATTTTTACAGACCTCCTGTTCGAATTCCTGAAGAAATAGTCTTCATACCATCGAAAAAATCTTTAATATAACAATTAGATTTAAAGAATTATACCTTGACATTCTGATATGTAATCATGGATATAGAAATCAGATTCTTTGTAACTTCGGATACATACATTACATTTTGAATATGTCCAATATTATCATCAGGAAAAATAATAGGAATGCTCTCGTACCCTTTGATCTAATAGCCTCTATCATCGTAAGATAGATTTGTGCTTCGTTTTTTATTTCTTTAAAATATTTGAACCATTTTCTATTACCTGTCATATGTGTGGATGCTCCCGAAACCACATACCAGATGTCTTCTTCGACATTTTCATCAGAGTCATCCATGAACAATTTGAAATCTCGAACATGGTCATCATCTCTGAAATGACCTGCATGTCTTTTATGTCTCTGATGTTCTTCATCAACTTTATTTTTCCTGCAATGCTTAGCCATATGACCGATTTTTCTGCAATAGAAACATTTTACTACAGAGTTGTTTCTATTCAGATACATACCTTCTGATTGATTCATTTTTTTCTGTGGATTTCCTTTGTTTTGATGTGATGAATTTCCTTTTTTTCTGAATAATTTCTTCTTTTCCATTAACGCAAAATCTGTACTCTGGGGTTTTAGAGTCAACCTTCTTTCTTCTTCTTGCATTAATATTCCTATCAGTTCTTCAAAATTTGGGGCTTTCTACCTCACACTTATCCCAGTGATGAACATTTGGTAATCATCAGTCATACCATTCATGGTAATCATGACCAAATCTGTGTCTACAACTATCTCACTGATATCTGCCAATTTGTTCTTCAAATATTTGATTCACGATATGAAAGTAGCAACTATTTCATTCTGCTCCATCTTTATGGAAAGGATCTTTCTCTTTAAGAACAAGAGACGATTTGTATTCCTGATCTCATATAGATCCTTCAACACCATCCAAATTTCACTTGCAGATTTTCAGTCTCTAATATGCAGTATCATACAATATTTTGCTCACATCTTCAATGTCATCTTTGCCCTGCTCTCTCTCTCTTCTCCCAGTCTTGAGTCATTCGGCTCCTGCTACTGGCTTTGGCTCATCCCTATTTGCAATCATCCAGGAACTATGTGCTTCTAGCACAGTCTACTTCTTGAACTTCCAATTAGAGTAATTAGAACCATCGAGCTTATTTATCTCATTCAAGTATGATTCGATTATTTGATTGTTCATTTTTACTATTCTAAAAAGAAAAACTTCGAGTAATTGACAGGAGAAAAAAAAAATACGGATCTACCCCAGATCCTCACAAAAATTAATATCACGATACAAATCTACCTAATCTATGATCAATCCAGCAGGATGCTTTGCACGCTGCGCCACAAGCTCTCAACTCCTTTGCCACGACCTCTTCCATTTCTCAGCACGAGCTCTCTAGCTCCTCTGCACCAAGCATACACTGGTAACATATCTGCTCTAGATATATTCCTTCATCAACGAGATAACACAGGCAGTATATCTGCTTCAAATCTCTTCATTTGTCGATGAAATTTCACCGGTAGTAGATCTATCTCAGATCTCTTCCTTCATCGGTGGGAAAAAATTGGCACATATCTTCTCAAATCTCCTCTCTTTCCCACATTGGCACGCTTGATGACCTAATTTCCATGTTGATCATGCCGGGAACATAATTGATTAAGGCTTTGGCCTATCAGCGTGTTTATTTTTCTCATATCCGCACCTATTAGCGCAACTATTCCTCCAAAAAATGTGTTGATCGACGCAACTATTCCTCAAAAAATCACGTTGATCAGATTAATCACTTGAGGGAAAAAATATACACTCAATCATCAAGGGCTTCTCCTCTATCACTTGCATACTCACAGCGATCATAGCACTCTGGCTATGATTTAACCGTAGAGGTCTAATACCATGATAAAATATGTTTTATTGAATTCATAAATAAAAAAACTGGTCAGCTCTACAATGGAGAGACTGAACCAGGAGAGTCTGACTCTGTAGAATGCTCTACATTCACAATACAACTCAACCAATATATGGCATACATAGAGATAGGGAAGTTAGAACCATACCCTAACAAATAGAAACTAATTCCTATCCTAAGGTTTCGTGAACCAACTCTCACAAATTAAGGCTTCTCCATTACCTTTTATCAAATAATTAATAAACACCTCTCTCTCTCTCTCTCTCTCTCTCTCTCTCTCTCTCTCTCTCTCTCTCTCTCTCTGTGTATATATATATATATATATATTCATTTTAAAACAGTGATAAGGAACACATATTTCAAATTTCAAACCTATTTTTGAATGAAAACCTCTTTCCCCACCCCTCGAAATCCTAATATAGAATTTTGAGGGATATTGTTATTTATTTATTTTTAAATAAATTTTTGAATGCATGAAAGGATTCAAAACCATGAAAATCCCAAAGGCCCTTTAATTTTGCAAATTAAAAAACATAAGATTATGATTCTTAAAAATATCTACATAATTTCGGAAAAAATTTCTCATGAAAAGATCGTTTTCACCAGCAGTAGATCTGTCTCGGATCTCTTCCTTCATCGGTGGGAAAAAATTGGCATAGATCTTCTCAGATCTCCTCTCTTTCCCGAATTAGCACGCTTGATGACCTAATTTCCATGTTGATCATGCCGGGAACAGAATTTATTAAGGCTCTGGCCTATCAGCGTGTTTATTTTTCTCAAATCCGCACCTATTAGCGCAAATATTCCTCCAAAAATTGTGTTGATCGACGTGACTATTCCTCAAAAAATCGCGTTGATCGGATTAATCACTTGAGGAAAAAAATATCCACTCAATCATCAAGGGCTTCTCCTTTGTCACCTGCATACTCACAGGGATCATAACACTCCAGCTATGATTTGACCCTGGAGCTCTAATACCATGATAAAATATGTTTTATTGAATTCATAAATAAAAAAACTAGTCAGCTCTACAATGGAGACACTGAACTAGGAGAGTTTGACTTTGTAGAACGCTCTAAATTCCCAATACAACTCAACCAATATATGTCATACATAGAGATAGGGAAGTTATAACCATACCCTAAGAAATAGAAACTAATTCCTATCCTAAGGTTTTGTGAACCAACTCTCACAAATTAAGGATTCTCCATTACCTTTTAACAATTAATTAATAAACCTCTCTCTCTCTCTCTCTCTCTCTCTCTCTCTCTCTCTCTCTCTCTCTCTCTATATATATATATATATATATATATATATATATATATATATATATATATATATATATATATATATATATATATATATATATATAGATATTCTAACTAATAGAGAAAACGATCTTTTCATGAGAATTTTTTTTCCGAAATTATGTAGAGATTTTTAAGAATCATAATCTTATGTTTTTTAATTTGCAAAATAAAAGGGCCCTTGGGATTTTCATGGTGTTGAATCCTTTCATGCATTCAAAAATTTATTTAAAAATAAATAAATAACAATATCCCTCAAAATTCTATATTGAGATTTCAAGGGGTGGGGAAAGAGGTTTGCAATGTTCCTTCTCATTGTTTTAAAATGGATATATATATAAGTTAATGTTTCATTTCCTCACAAAATATGTCAACCAAGTACATCAAACAACATACTAACTTAAACCTGTTTTCTAGTAGGTTTTCTCAATCTTCCCAACGATAAACCATATATTTTTTACCAACTACCAATATAATATTTTTTCTAGAATTCTAATTGTTTTAACAACTTTAAAATAATTAGGGTATTTACTATAGTACTTTGAAACAAAATACTACAAGTTAACATGTAGGAAGTCAAGAGTCTTAGGAGCTGATAGATGTCGAATATTTCGTACTAGAGCCTGGAGGAGCTGAGGGAGTATAATTACACTATATGTGGCACTTGATATGATCCATCTGAATGTCAAATCTTCCTAAACATGCCCAATGATTTTTATGGAAAAGTTTGACATCTTCCAAACTTGCAAATATATTATATCTTTCTTCCTATTTTTCAATTGGGACCCTTCCCAACATGGTATTATTTTTTCATAACAATGATATAGTATTCAAAAAATGTTACCTCCTTCGCTTGGTATGACCAATGTCAAGAACCTAGTTAGAAACTTCTTCCATTATCTTAGAGTCCAATAAATATTTGTATATATAGTCGCAAGGGTTTCCAATTAGTGAATTTAATTATGGATTTTTAGGGGAAAAATCGAACGATAAGTTAAAAAAACCTCCTAGGCCTCTTTTTGGGCTTAACTTTTACCTTGGGGGTTGCAGCCTCCCCCTCCATGACAACTTCTCATCCTTTGAATTTACATATAAACCAATTGGCTTATGGACCAGATGTATACAGAGGTATGAATAGTAAAAGAGGGCTGAATATAGATTGTGAACAAAGCCAAATCCAGTGTCAAGTTAGAGGTTTGGGAGTGTAGGAAGGTCCAGACCCAACTCAAGAATGGGTACATCAAGTAACAAGAAAATATGCAACACTAGTTTATGAAAGGTATAATATCAAGAGAAGAAAAAACATCATTGTGAAGGGACACCACCGCATTGTTATAGTTGAGACAAAGATATAATATTAAATCCGAACTACTAAATAAGACAAGATTACTTTATAACAAACACTAGAATCAAGAAAAAATGCATTCATACAGTTTGGAAAAATAATGAGAGGAGTTAAGAGTCACCTAGGTTGTAGAAGACCCTGTGAACCTAGGTTAAATTACTATAGAGGATACCAACACAAAAATTGCCTTAAGAGCACCTCAGGAGCCACTATATTTTCTGGGAGAATGACAAAATCTCCTTGTAGTGTTCCACAACCCCATGTCCCTTCATTGCACCAATGAGATCTTACCCAAACAACTTAAAATCAAAGCAATTTGATATCAATTCCCCTCAAAGTGATCACACTAGGGAATTAAAAAACATAGTTTCCCTAATTTGTTGGCATGTAGTAACTCACAATCCTAACAATGCTCTCTCTATAACCAAACCATGTCGTCTTCAATAGGGACCTAAGATGTTTCCCCTCGACTCTGTACAACAGCTCAATGCGCTAACCCACCTTAATTCTTTGTACTCTGCATCCTATGGCAGTGTTCTTAATATCTACTTTCATGCTTGTGGATGCAAGGGGGTGGCCACACGACTCCTCCATTTAACGATTTCAACTCCACAAGGTTTCGAGCACGACCTCCAAATCCAGTATTTTCCTATGTAACATCCCATCAAAGAGGTAACACACACACACACATATTTCTAATTTTATTAAAACATGTTTTTCTTTAGCATATTTTATTTAATTTTGATGTTTAAATAAATGAGTGGACAAGGTTTGATTTCAAGAGAATATTCTCCATTTAATACATCATCCAACACATGATATGAAAAGTATTTGAACAAATTTTCAACTTCAAATAAAAAATTAAAATATCTAATTTAAAAAAAAAAAAAATTCACCACTTGTTAAGCAGTTCGACACCATTTGTTTACATAAAATTATGAATACTTATCAAACCATTTACTTATGTAACATCTTCCCTGATTTCAGAGTGCCTTTACACCATCACTCTCGGATGGTCACATTCACACCCATCACCTATTTGTTCACACTCGTGTGATAGCCGCATATACATATGTAGGTTTAGGTTATATTTTATTTGTTTCATTTATTTGTTTAGGTTTATTTTTTTATGTGCTTAGGTCTTATTAGTCCCTGCCGTGCCGGTGGGACTATAGTAATCGAAAATGACAACTTTGCATTACTTTTAATAGGTTATTATTACAACTATACACAAATAACCAAATTTTTTGGTTTGTATTCACAGGAATATTCTTTGTCATCCAATAAAACATTTTACCATCTTATTGGCCTCATATCGAAGCAATATGTATTGAAACTTATGATAAACCTCAATTGATCTCCATAGTGACTTTCTCCATTAATTATTGTTAACATTAGTTTGGTAGTTTGGCAGACATTTCATGTTTTAAA
The DNA here is from genome assembly GCA_034641835.2 of Pinus albicaulis. NCBI lineage: Eukaryota > Viridiplantae > Streptophyta > Pinopsida > Pinales > Pinaceae > Pinus > Pinus albicaulis. The sequence continues at coordinate 618,837,650 of CM076569.1, forward strand.
AAATTAAGAGACCTTCAAGCAAATGATCACTGCGTGCGAATACATGTTTAAACACATGTTCGACACATGTTCGAAGTTTGACATGAATGCCTTCATCTTTAAGACTTTAGATTATGTATCTTTTTCTTCTTGGTGAGGATGTAGGAACAATGCAGAAGGCGGAGAACGGTTTAGTGGACCTTACAAAAGGTGTAGGATGTAGCCATAGCCACAATGCAGAAGGCGGCGACTGTGCTAAGCCTTTAAAGACCACGCCTTTGAAGATCACATTTTGAAGACCACCAACTTCAAGGCCGGTTCAGTGGACCTTGCAGAATGCGGAGGATGTAGCCACAAGCACAATGCAAAAGGCGACGACATTTTCTAGCCTCAGTAGATTCCTCTCTTTCTACTTAAAACTAGTAAAGTACAGGTAAATACACATTTTCTTTGAAAGTTATATCTATTTATATTACTGTCGAAGTCTGCTTAGAAAAAAAATATGTAGAAAACAAAAATGTAAAAACACATATTGTCCCTATTGCAAGCCATGAAAGCTATAGGTGCACATGCATAAGAAATTCTAAACAAAAAGGGGCTTCACTTGTCAAAGAAAAGGTTTTCTCTTTCAGAAGATGTTGAGCCAAGAAATTCAGAGGATAGTTCAGATTCATGCATTGATGGTACTATGCCTTTTTCCAGCACCACAAATGGCAAGAGTAGAAGCACCAGACCTAGTGACAATAGCAGAGCCACTGGGACTTATTAGGCATTTGACATGAATGAATGTTACATGAAGGGCTTGGGACTTGGACACCTGTGAGTGCACTGCCTCTTGCCCTGCAATAACCAAATCTTGGATCTGTCTTTCTATCGAGGATGATATTTCTTTAACTAAGACTTACAATAATCTAGGATTCCTTTGAATGGTTTATCTAGTCTCGCTTTGAGTTTTTGTTTTTATAAAATTCATTAGCTAATTTTCCTAATCCTCGTTTGAGCTGCATCAAGGTGTGTGCTTTGATGCTATGATTCACAAATGCATAAAATATACCAAAACCTTGGCTTTTATTTCGAAAAATTTCTACAATTATAGTTGCTTGATTAATAACATAAAGACTTAGTTGTAGTATGCCGATTAGGAACCATACAAAACAATTTTCCCGTCATAAATTTCTCAAAATTTGAAATTATCGAAATCATATGCAAAAATGAAGTTTACCAATAATTGAACTAGTGTTCCAAAAACTTTGAAGCATGAATGTTTTATTTGCACTGTGTCGTTTTCCTTGTCTACAGAACAACAATAACTGTGGTGGTAGTCCTTGGCACAATTGTGCAAGTTGAATGTTCCAATTGCAAAAGAACAGGTATAACGATCGTTGCAGCAGCCGAAACGGATGTACTAGGATTCTTCATTGCAAGTAGTAGGAACGTTAGAGTCTTTGGTTCTGATCCTCCTAATTTTGTAGACCAGTTTTCATAATAATTATTTTCTATGCTGCAAGATCCTTTTCTTCATAGCCATCATAGACAGGCATAAAGGCAGAAAGGTTCTGTTGAAGCGGCACTAGTAGTTGTGAAAGATGCAACAGTGGCAGTTTAAGGTGCAGAGAGCCACGGAGTCTTGCAATCCGGCCAGTCGATAAACATTATTTTTTAAGACCATTCATCATGGAAGCTTTGAAAACTATTCTCTTTTTCTTTTTATATTTTTGGAAGAAACTGACTAATTTCAAATCAAAAGTGACTATCCTTATGACTTTTGAGATTACTTGGGTATTGTTTGAACACCTGTCTCTTAAATTTCAGCTTTGTGATCTAAATTTTATCTAATGCATGAACTCTTTCATGGGCCTATATCTCTCGTTTCCTTCCTAGAAATTACTGGCTCAACCATTGTTCTTTAAAAGGAAGTGCAATCACACGTTTAACTGCTTTCCCACATAATTTATTTACAACTACAATCAATCTCTGTTTTGCCATGATTTTTCTCATAGTCCTTATCATTTCTTGTGGTGATCGTTTGAGATATTATTATATGTATGATAAGAGACCAACTATAAATAGTGTTTCCTTTTTTTTATCATCCATTATCAGTCTTGAAAACTTCGTATTTTCATTACAGTTTGTATTTGAAATTTTGGATAAGAAAAAGGAGTCAATTTTGTACTGCATTCAAGGATTGAAATGGGTTGTGTTAGCTATTTCGTTAAAGCTAAATCTCAAGAAACCACCAGCGATTGTTGCCATTACCTGGTGGACCATTGAATTTGTTTTAGGATCACTATTAACCTTTTCCTCTATAGAAAATTTTTTCTCAACTGAAACATTCTCAGCTAAAACAATCCTAGATATTACTACATGGGTAAATTTTTTTCTTCTACTTTGCTATGCTATCAAAGCTATTAGATGCCATACCTTCATTGGCACTAAGGATCTATCAAATTCCCTATTGAAGGAAACATAAGAAGAAGAGATCAAGGTAACTCCACTCAGTAAAGCAGGGTTTTTGAGCTGTCTGACTTTCAAATGGTTGGATTCTTTACTATGTCTAGGCTATTCAAAAACATTGGAATTCAAAGATATACCTCATTTACCTTCTGAAGATGAAACATTCACAACTCAAAAGGTATTTGCGGAAGCATTGGATCTTCAGAAAAACCAAGACCCATTAAACAAACAGAAAATATTCAAAAAATTATCAAAATGCTACTAGAAAGATATGGTAGTCATGGGAGTATTTACATTTATGAGATCAGGAGCAAAAATTTATGCGCCTCTGTTTATGCGGTATTTTTTATAGTTTGCAGGTAGAGAATAGTCTTTCCAAAATGAAAAAAATATTCTTTTTGGAGGTTTATTTGCGGTTAATCTTATAGATTCCTTCTCTCAAAGGCATTTGTACTTCAATTCTAGACACACAGGCATGCGAATGCATTCGGCCTTGATGGCAGTTGTATATCAGAAACAACTTTGGCTGTCAAGTCTAGGAAAGCAAAGACATGCCACTGGTGAAGTTGTAAATTACATAGCTGTAGATGCATATCGTTTTGGAGAGTTTTTGTGGTGGCTGCATTGGGACTGGACCTTCCCTTTGCAAATATGTGTTGCAATTGGAATCCTTTTTTCCACAGTTTGATAGGCAGCTATTCCAGGTTTGTTCATCATCATTCTTACTCTCATTCTAAACAAACCTCTGGAAAAAACCGTCCAGAAGTGTCAAGTTGAGTTCATGACTGCACAAGATGAAAGACTCAGAATAACATCTGAAATTCTTAATAGTATGAAAATAATAAAACTACAAGCATGGGAAGAAAAATTCAAGGAGCTTATAGAAAATATTTTCTTTGTGGAGTTCAAATGGTTGTCTTCGGCACAATTTAATAGAATATATGGCACCATACTCTACTAGATGTCACCCATCATTACTGCATCTATATTATTTTCCGAGTGTGCTATCATAGGTGATCCACCATTAACTACCACAACCATATTTACAATGCTTGCAACATTCTGTGTGATACAAGATCCAGTGAGAATGCAACCTAACGTTTTGGCTATATTAATTCAGGTTAAAGTCTCCCTAGATCGTCTGGACAAGTTCTTACAAAATGATGAGCTGAGACTAGATTTTGTTGTGAGGAAAGAACTTGTTGGATCCAGTATACCATCAAAATTCATCGAGCCATACTCAGCTGGGATCCAGAATCTTCATTGAAAAAACTAATATTTATGGGAATAAATCTGCAAATTAAAACTGGAGAAAAGGTAGCAATTTGTGGCTCAGTGGGATCAGGGAAATCTGCTCTGCTATATGCAATTCTTGGAGAAATCCCAAAAGTTTCAGGATATGTAAGTTTAACATAAACTCTTGGCAACCTCATGTTTTTACCAACGAAAGCCCGGGTCTGAAATCTTTGAGGAACTCATGTTTTTTACTTACTCAAAGAACCCAAGGCAGCTGTTTCGGCTCTCGACAAGCACCAATGTGAGTAAAGAGAAAGTCTATGACTGGAAGGACTATTTGAGACATCCTTCTCATCCTTTAGAGGAAGTCATCTCAAAAACCTGCAGCCTATAGGTCGGTAAACAAGTATGCTTTAGAGATGAAAGCACTATGTTTAAGGCTTCTAGAAGCCATTTAAGAAGCTCTAGAGCTGGTCCTTTCAAGTAAATCTGGAGGAAGTTGACAGACACTTGCGGCGAATTGGGCTTCTTTTGTATCATCAACCATGAAGTCGACCAAATTCTAATTCACACAGTGGACTGCATTTTTGGCGACATGTTTTCACTTCCCACTCATATCAAAGAAAATGAGAAACCAAAAATCTTAGTATTTTACGTTTTTCTCAAAAATTGCCAAATTGCCAAAATTGACATCAAGAAAACTTGAAGTTGAACATTGTCATTTCATCATTACTGCAAGGATCGTTTTTATTTCAATCATTGTTATTTCAATACCAACTGATAGGATCAAGACCCTACTCAAGGCAGGGAATTTCTACTCTGCAGCCTCCCTTGTTTGTTTATTTATTTATTTATTTTGTTTAGATTTATTTGTTTATGATTTATTTAGTTTACTCTATGTCTATATTTTACATTTTAAGTTTTACTAATTGGTTGACTTTTTAAAACCTAACTTTATTAGTTTAATGTTAAAAATTTTATGTTAACTATTTTGGGTTTTGTTGGTTCATATTTTGGATTTATTAATTTATACTTCAAATAATAAAACCCCAAGTAATTAGGATTTATCTTTTAGGTAGCTTTACGTTATGATTACTTTATAATTTAAAAAATATTATATTTTATTATTTTAGGTTTATAAAAAAATAGGTTAAATAAAATTAACATATTCAGTCAGCTTGTATGACTTTTTTTCTGTTAATTTCCTCTACAGCAAAATCATTAAATACAATTTGAATTTAAACTGAAGTGTATCATTATACATTCAAAAAAGTTGATGCCTACAACATATATCAACCAAATTTAAGAAATAAAGTAAGAGGAAAGTCATGTTTACATAGATTACACACAAAAACAAATATCTATTACACCACTACATTAAATTACAATACAATTATATAGTTGAATTTATATCCAACTAATTATAACCTAAGAGATGGGAGTTGAGAAAATTTCTCAACTTGATCTAAGGCTCAAGTTTTAGCTAAAAATTGAAAGTGCTCGAAACTACTTCAAACCTAAACGACCGGATAGAGTTCATCGCCAGAATTCCAGTGCAACTCATTTCATCAAAATTCGAGTTTCTATAGCTGAGTTATCATCTATTGTTTGTTTTCCAAAACAGGCAAAAAAGGAGCATAACAGGTACAATGTTGATGCAGCTAGTACAGTCATCATTGCAAGAACCTAACCATCTTTGGAGGAGACACTATACAGGTTTGGCAGAGGCTTTAGAATGGTGGGTTTGACAAAGTTAGCGACAAACTTCTTTATGACTTGGTGCAAATTTTAATGTCGGAGTGAGGGCTCAAACCCCTGACCTCCCGCCTGGAAACCACACATAATATTGTCTCTACTCCGGGGTAGTTCTTACCCTATACATCTTTCACATATATTTGAATTTCCATTGCCGACCGTTTTGGGGTTGGAGGGGGCCAACCCCTCAGGCCAGCACCCTCCCCATGTGACTAGAAGAGCTCGACCAAGAGCCAATCCAAAACAAACTAGTGGAAATTAATCGTGTTTAATTAATGTTAAAACGTGGCTTGATGATGTTAAGACATCATTAGCGCATAAAACACAATTAACTTTAAACCTATCTTATTCGCCCGTTAATCCAGGGTTAGCACTAATTAATTCGACACTTAAAATGGCGGAAATTCTGGAGGTAGTTCCAAACTTAGTGGAATTTCTAAAATTAGAAAACTAACTTGCAGTCTCTCCAGTTTTGGAGGAAAAATTTGGGCAAAGTTGGTTTTGGTCATAACTCAATCAATTTTCAACCAAATTGAGCTCAATAAAAGTCATTTTTGGCTAATTGGCATGATGGGAATGCAATGGAGAAGGTTTCAGAGGTAGAAAAGGTCATCTACAAGTGCTTTTGTGCATTTGAATATTTTTGAAGGTTAGGGCCACTAGGTGTTGGGGTCATTTCCAGAGCATCCAAAGTCCAAATTCAACAAAAAAATAGTCATTTTTGGGAGATTATGATGTTTTAAACTCATTGGAATAGGTTCCAAGAGGTTTTGAATCTTGTAACAGCAATTTGAGCACACTTGAAGCTAATACAATGGTCACACTATGAAGTTGGACCAAGGAGATGTAGCCCAGGAGGGGTGAACTCCTTTATCAAAATTATTTTTGTTAAGCTCTGTTATGTGTGTTTGTTGTGTTTAATGTTTCTTCTATTCTGTCATTTAAAATCATGCTTTTAAAGCTTATGACAAACTTAGAATTTCACTAAGTACAATGTTTTCCAATCACATGCTCATAAACAAACTCATGAAGTATAAGTAAAACAAAGAAAATAAAATTGTATATCTCAAATGAGACTAACACATCAATAAATAGAATTCATTATTTAGATCAATTTGGTGTCAGAGCACAAGTTTTCTTTCTTGTTTTACATGAAGGGTTTTAATAGTGCAAATTCACTGATGCTTATAAGATTGATATTGCAGAGAGGAGAAGGGAAGATACTAATAGCTAGTCTAGAAGTTAGGACAAGAAGGAAGAAGGTTGAGAAAGCATCATCACCACCCAAAGTACCACTCAAGGAAATACTTGAAGCACAAGAGGAATTAATTGCACAAGAGGTTGAAGTGGTTCAAGAGACACAACTTGCAGAGATAGAGCTTGAATCTACAGCCAAAATTTTAGGCCAGGAAGGAACTCATGAATATTCTGAAGAAGTGGATCGTAAGAAGGAGTTAAAATATATGCAAAGGATGGTGAAACTTATGTATGAAGATTTTATGGGAAAGGAAACTGGAGAATGTCCAAAACACCCTCATAGAGACGAATCTTCAAACAATAAAAAGGAGGACGATAGGAGCTCAAAAGCCAGTGGTGGAAAAACACCTCCTTCTCCACCACCATCATCATCATCATCCTTAGTAGCATCTTCATCTTCCAAATCCACTACAAATACACATACCCATACTCATTCCAAGATCCCAAAAGGTAAGACTCTGTTACTCAAGATGAACATCAAATTTGAACTTCCTAAATATAATGGAGAAGTTAATGCTGAAAGACTAGATAATTGGATTAGTCAACTGGAATTTTACTGTAGAATTCAAAATCTACAAGAAGACGATATTATAATCCAATTGGCTTCATTAAGGCTAGAAGTAGAAACATTATGTTGGTGGGAGGCAAAGACGCAAGAGGAAATGCGCATCCATGGTAAGATTTCCATTTCTTGGGTTGAATTCATTTCTTCCATTAGAAGAAAATTCTATCCATTAGGCTATATGAAAAAATAAATAATGAGTTGGAAAAAACAACTCAAAGGTCAAAGTGTCCAAGTGTATACACAAGAGTTTACGAAAAGGGCTTTGTTACTTGGAGTAGACTTAACTTCACAAGACAGACTCTTGAAGTATATAGGAGGTCTACATTCCTACTTAAAACACACTATTCTCATGTTTAACCCAAATAGCTTAGATGAAGTATGTGTGCAAGCCACACATATTGAAGAAGAAGCCATTTAAAAGTAAGGGAAAAGAGAAAGGAGGAAAATGGAAGGGAAAGAAGAATGCAAGTGTGAAGAAAGAAGGGGAGAAAATAACATGCAAACATTGTTCCAAAGAGGGGCATGATGAAGCTCACTGTTGGAAACTACATCTCGAATTAATACCAAAGAAACCAAATAACAATGGGAAACAAAATACGATTACCACCACACAAAAAGATCTTGGATCTGATTCAGGAGATGAAACCAAGATAGTTTCCATGGTTAACAAGGGAAAAGAATCAATAGAAAGTGCAAGTTCTAGTACCTCAAATAGTCACAATAATACTTCAAATGAAGATAGACGGATATAATTATTCCATGTTAGAGTTGTTTCTAATCATTCAAAGATTGATGTCTTATTTGATACAGGGTCACAAGAAAAATTTATTTCAGAAGACTTAGTTAAAACACTGAACCTTGAAACTATACCTCATCATAAGCCATACCTCTTGGGTTGTATAGTTAAAAATGCAAATTTACAGGTGACAAGGAAACACATTTTCAGATTTGCTATTACTGCAAACTTTATTGATGAAGTTGAGTTAGATGTTGTACCACTTGACATTTCAGGGATTATCTTGGATAGTCCATATTTGTATGACAGGAAAGCGGTCTTCTACCATCATGAGAACAAATATCATTTGATCAAATATGAGTGGAGTATATTGTGAGAGCTCATCGTAAGAAACTGAATATCTCTTTAGTTAATGCAGGGAAAATGAAGAAGCTAGTAAATTCAAGTAAAAATTATGTGCTTCTTATGATCAAGAAAAAGAAAGATTTTAACAATGAATATTTTGAAGGATGTGATGAAAAATTAAAATATGATTTTTTTGATGTGGTAAGTTAGTAGGCGAGATGTTTCAAGAACCAAAGGGGTTGCCACCCAATAGGGGAATTCAACATGAGATTCAGCTGCAGTAGGATGTTCCACTTCCAAATATTGGTATCTATCGCCTGTCAATCATGGAAAGTTTGGAAATCAAGGAGAAAATCCAAGAGTTGCTGAATAAAGGTATCATATGCCCATCTACTTCGCCATGTGGTTTTCCAATAGTTTTGGTTCCAAAGAAGTATGGGACTTGGTGCATGTGTATCGATTTTTGTGCAGTGAACAAAATCACAATAAATAATCACTACCCACTTCCACACATTGATGATTTTCTTGATCAGTTAAAGCATGTAAAGTATTTCACTAAGTTATATTTGAGAAGTGGTTATCATCAAGTTAGGATAGCTGAAGAAGACATTTGGAAAAATACTTTCAAGACTAGACAATGATTGTATGAGTGGTTAGTTATGCCATTTGGCTTAACAATTGCACCAGCTACTTTTATGAGAGTGATGAATGATGTACTTAGACCATTTATATATGAATTTTTCATTGTTTACTTAGATGACATACTCATATTCAGCAAATCAAGAGAAGAACATGTGATGCATGTGAACAAGGTACTTGATGTTTTGAGAAAAGAGAAATTGTTTCTTAAGATGTCAAAGTGCGAATTTGGTAAGACTTCATTGGTATATTTGGGACACATAGTTGGAGGAGGTGAATTGAAGATTGATCCTTCCAAAGTTGAGGTCATTTTGAATTGGCCCAAGCCCAATAAATTTACCGAGGTAAGAAGCTTTTTAGGGCAACACAGTATTGGAGGAAATTTATTGCTAATTTTTATTCCATTGCAGCACCGTTACATGGATTGAAAAGCATAAAGAAATTCTTCCATTTGGTATATTTGCAGCAAAAATCATTTTATTCTTTAAATAAAAAGATAATTTCGGCATTAGTACTATCAATTCCAGATCTAAGACAGCGATTTGAGATCCAAATGGATGCAAGGGATTATGCTATGAGAGTAGTTCTCATGCATCATGGTATGCCTATCTCATTTCATTCTGAAACTTTAAATGGAGCCATGACTAAATATCCTACATATGATAAAGAGCTATATGCATTGGTACAAAGTGTAAAGAAATGGAAGCATTACTTGATGGGAAAAGAGACCATTATCCATACCGGCCATTAGCCATTGCAGTACTTACAATCACTATCAAAATTGCAACAATCAAAACATTTCAGGTGGATGGGTTTTGTACAAAACTTTAACTCGGTTATCAGGTACAAGAAAGGAATCTACAATAAGGTAGCTGATATGCTCTCTAGGCCTATTGTAAGTTCTGTTATTATTCTCAAGCAAAATTCTATTTTGCATGAAAGTTACATTGAACAGTATGTGAATGATAGTGATTTTCAAGATGTGTATGAGAACTTGAGTAAGGGAAACCAAAGTGAAGAGTTAGATTATCTTGTGCATAACAGTTTGTTATATCACTTGGGAAGTTATGTATACCACAGGGAGAAAGAAACAATATCATAAGGGAGGCACACACATCATTGATTGCAGGACATTTCGGTGTAGGCAAGACAATAGCGCATCTACAAAGGTATTGTTATTGGTCGTACATGAATGAAAGTGTTTCTCGTTTTATTAGAGGATGTTCTTTGTGTGCAACAAGTAAGACTAGCAATAAGAAGCTTGGGTTGTACACACCACTTCTAGTTCCTTCTCATCCTTGGGAGAGCATCTCAATAGATTTTGTAGGAGGCCTTCCTATGTCAAGGAAAGGTCATGATTATTTGTATGTTGTGGTAGATAGGTTCAGCAAAATGTGTGTCTTGATGGCATGTAAGAAAACTATTACAACTGAACAAATTGCTAATATTTTCTTTCAAAATTTATGTATCCATTTTGGTCTTCCTACTTCTATTGTAAGTGATCGAGATTATCGATTTGTTGGGAATTTTGGCTCAAAATTATGGGAAATGATGGATAAAAAGTTGAAGAAGAGTACAAAATTTCATACGCAAATAGATGTTCAAACAGAGGTGGTAAATAGGACTATTATTCATCTTCTAAGAGGTTATTTCAGCAAGCATCCCAAGTTGTGGGACGAACAATTACACTACATACAACATGCATACAACCGGGAAAAACATTCTTCCACAAATACATCGCCATTTGAGGCTTGTTTTGGTTACTTTCCAAGATCGCCATTTGGATTTATCTTTGAGAAATATGTTGCTATAGATGGACATAGTGTCATAGATAAAGCAAGAAAGTTCATTGAGAAAATTTAGTTCATACATCACACAATGCAAGAGCAACTTGAGAAGAGTCAAAGCAGCTACAAGGCAAGGCATGACAAACATCGAGTTGATCACAAATTCCAAGTTGGTGATGAAGTTTGGTTGTACATAAGAAAAGAAATATCGCAAGGGGAAGGTAAAAGGCTCAAACCAATCCGTTATGGTCCATTTAAAATTATGGAAAAGATTGGTACAAATGCATTCAAGCTAGGTTTTCCTCCTTATATGCAAATTTATTCTATCATTAATGTTGAGAATTTGAGATTGCTTGAGCCTCCTTCGATTGAAGATCAAGGAGATTCTATTCAACTGCCATCAATAGATGATTTCTCTCCAGAATATCTTGATGAAATTTAGCAAGATCTCATACTTGACAGAAGAATCAAAACTCCAAGAAGAGGGAATGTTGAATACCTTAGAGTTGGACTCAAAGATCAAAGTCCTTCAAAGGAAAAATGGTTAGAGATTGGAAAATTGAGGGAGATGTACCTTGAATTGATGAACAATTGATAAGATCTTTTGGGGTCCAAAAGGCTTCTAGTGGGAAGGAATGATCTAAGGCTCAAGTTTTAGCTAAAAATTGAAAGTTCTCAAAATTTCTTCAAACCTGAATGACCAGATAGATTTCATCGCCAGGATTCCAATGCAACTTGTTTCATCAAAATATGAGTTTGTATGATAGATTTATCGTCTGATTTTCATTTTCCAAAACAAGCAAAAAAGGAGGAGAACAGATACAGTGTTGATGTGGCAGGTACAATTAGCATTGCAGGAATATTCTTCAGATTGCAGCTAGTGACACTATGATAATTGTCATCTTCAGAATTTCCAGATGGGTTAAGTGAAGAGAAAAATTTCCCAATGACCTTTAATTCTTCCTAAGTTGGAATTTGATTTTTTTTTTAGGGTTGGAGGGAAAGCCAACCAGAGGGCGCCACGTGTCCTCTCTGGTGGGCCACCTCCTCACCTATGGGGATCGAAATGTCAAATCATATTAATGTTGGGACATTAGTTACATGGTTGAGTTATATATATATATATATATATATATATATATATATATATATGGGTGGAAACGTGAAGCTGGGTTACAGTTTTGTGAGAATCGGGGGCAGAAAACTTTTTTCAGCAATAGTTCGGCCGAAATCGTGATTCCGTTTAGATTGACGGCACACTGATGGTGCAGGCAAACAGAATTTTTGCCAGAGATGGGAAAACTGGAAACAAAAGTTCAGCCAAACTTTGAGTTCAGCCGAACTTTTACTTTTAAAATAGTTCGGCCAAACTAGTTTCTATAAATAAATCGCCCGCGAAGTTGATTTGTTTACCGGTCTCATTATTCACGCGTATTTTTGTCACTATTGTTGCTGGTCTTTTCGCGCGTTTTCGCACCTCCCGTCCATGTTTTTGGTCTACTGGAGGTCTGTTTGTCCGCGTTGTTTCTCCTCCCGTCCGCGCTGTTGCTCCTTTCGTCGATGTTGTTCGTCTACTGCAAGGTATGTTCTCTCTGTAATAGACATTTCTGTAATAGAATGAGTGTAATAGACATTTTTGTTAAGATAGTTCTCTCTACATGGACACACCATCATTAGGTGTCTGTTGAATTTTATGGCATTTTTTGTGAATTTTATGGCTCCACTCTAGCTCTAGTCCTAGCATGGTTGACTTCCACCAGGGTTAGCAGCTCCACACAAATTCTACCACGCTAGTTGTTACGAATTGTTCACATGAAAGTTGTGTGATCTGTTTCACACACTCCAATATTTCTCCACACACATACCTTTAAAATTTTTTCCAGACTACTACACGTCGTGTGTAATTCGAACAATACTCCAAAAATATTGTCCAACTCTTGGGGCTCCATAATGCACCAAAAGCTCCGCGTGATTGACATTCCAAGACTACAATAACAAATTTGCGTGTTTTTTTCACGTCGGGTTCACCACATATACACATAGTATGTGTAGTTATTATTCATAAAATAGTTTTAACAAACTCCTTTGATAGACATCCATCTTATTCACAATGGATGGGCAATGAATTCAAGCCTTGAATCTCCTCCTAAGCTAGCATCGTATCACGAGGTTTTCCTTTTGGCTTTTGATCTCACAAATGATCTTCACACCTTCTGACAATTAAAATAACACTTGTAGGTCCAATGTAGACTTTAAACACAGTTCAATGCCTTAATCTCTCTTCTTTAGGTTGTTTTTTGCGTCAACTCACTTCCCAGACAATTATTCAATTCTCCACATCAATCATGTGAGAATCTCGTTGGCAATGGAAATAAGCATGAAGTAGAATTTGCACTCGTGGGCTGTAGATATTCTAGATTTTTCTTGTTCAATTTTGGCATGACAATTCACAACTGGTGCACCTCTCCCAAGAAAGGTCTCTTCTTAACAAGAACAACCTCTTTTTAACAACACTTTGTTGAGCAACAAAACAATTTCTGTTAAGATATTCCTCTCTGTCTGGACACACCATCATTAGGTGTCTGTTGAATTTTACCAGCTCTGTAATTTTGTTCTATCTTAACATAGGATGAGTCGGGGGCGTATTTAACACTACAATTTCACACACAATAAACCTGAATCCACAATATGATACTTTTTTTTCCATGTAGACAGGTTATCACATTGCCTTCATATTAAGCGATGCTGGTCAATGTTGTTGGTTTCTATGGTCTATTGGTCAATGTTTTTCGGCTTATCACACTGCTCTCATATTAAGCGATGCTGGTCAATGTTGTTTGGGTTCTTGATATGATCTGCTGGTTAATGTTTTTCGGCTTATCACACTGCTCTCATATTAAGCGATGCTGGTCAATGTTGTTTGGGTTCTTGATATGGTCCGCTCGGTCAATGTTTTTGCTTATCACACTCGCTCTCATATTAAGCAATGCTTGGTCAATGTTGTTTGGGTTCTTGATATTAAGTTAAAAATTTTCCTTATAATTTCTATATTTTTTTTTTTTTTTACAAAAACGGTTAGTAGAGTATATTGATTTCCGGCCATAAAGCCTCTATTCAGGTTACAGTATGGAAGGGCAGAGTCCAAATCACTCCAGCAGGGCACAATAGAACCCTTTCACTTACAAGCCAGCTTTGATTACAATCCATGATATAACTGATATCCACTACCTTACCAAGTATGAAAATGCAAACGAACTGAAACAGCAAAAGACAGTAAAACATTAAGCAAAAGATTTAAGGAATGGCATCCCAACAATCGACTCCGTCTCTTTGAAGAATTCCATGGGAGAGAAGGACTGCCTTATTGGCCTCTGCATCCGCTTCTTTGTTGAGATCTCTCTTGACATGCAAGAAGTTCAAACTCTGAAAGCAATTGACTAAAGAGTAAATTCTGATCATCAATCTAGAGAGACGTAGGTCAGAGGGAGGGGATCTGTCAACCATAATTTTAATAAGGGATTGGGAGTCTCCAAAGACCGTAGCTTCAGAAATACCGAGAGAAAGCAGTTGTTTAAGGCCCTGAAGGAGGGCCAGCGCTTCAGCTTGGAAGCTGGTGTTGAAGCCCACTCCCCAGGCAAATCTGGAAACACTCATTCCATCAGCACTTTTGATAATACCTCCCGCACCAGAAGCTCCAGGATTCCCCTTAGCAGCTCCGTCGAAGAATAAGGTAGGGCGGCCTAACTTAGTGCAGAAATCTGGAAAAACATCTGCGCTCAATCTGATTTGCCAATCTAAGAGGCGGATAGAAGGACGAATAGTGCCATTGAGACGCAGGCCGAGCATATCGACCCAATCAGAAACCTGCTTGGTCGGAATCTCACTGTCCTGAAGACGTCTCACAATCTATATTATATATATATATATATATATATATATATATATATATATATATATATATATATATATATAATACAAATGTCACATAGAATTCATATTTATCTCATGGGCCTTCAACTTAAATTATATATCTAGCATTACATTAAGCTATAGGAGATAAATCAAAGAAGCATTTGAATGTACATTAAACATGTGTAATAATTATGTCCTTTAGTTCAATAAATAGATAATAATTTGCAAATGCCATATCTAAGCTATATTTCATCTAAGTAGCTTTCAATTTAAACTTATATCTAATGTTAAATTATATAAAAGAATAACAGTAATCCAAACTTCAAAATAATATTTAGAGTTAGTATAAATGTGACATATAATTTTCCTGCGTGGAAAAACATAGTTACCGAGAGTTCAAAACTCATGCATTTGAATACAAAGTGGGTATACGAATGAGCAAGTAGATTTTTTCTAGGAATGAGGAAGTGAAGGTTGATAGAGAGCCACACAAAATTGCAAATTCATACCTTAACAAAATTGTTCTCCTTTTAAAGAAAACGTGTCATATAATCAACTTTCATCGAAATATATGATAAATTCAACACAATTTTATGAAAAATAGTATACCATTTTTTACATTTCACATAGTACAAATAGATAAATATTACTTAAGTATTGTTATAAAGATTTAACTACCCATTGAGGGATGGCCAAGTGATTGAGACAGGGCATCATCACAATAAAAAACCAAGTACAAATTGTAGTAATCCTAGAATCATGCTTTACATAAGGTAAAATTGGGGTTCATGACTTACTATAGATAAAAAACATTTACCCTTACCAAAAAATATATGATAAAAATTGACAAACTACATAAGATTAAGCTTAAGGGGATATAATCCTTCTTGCCTTCCATATAGATAATGAAAATGATTGTTCCAAGTCTCATGTTGCTTCTCATGTTACTTTATAAACCTTGATTGGAAAGAAAAATAGGAGGGCGGAAGTGTAAGAAATATAAAACATAATGAAACACAATGTAAGAAATAGAGAACATAATGAAACACACACATACATATCTAGACAATCAACACAATTATTTTCCTAGGAAATCCTTATGGGAGACAAGAAACCCTAAAAAGTAATGATGCTCTACTCCTTTTTCCCTAGGAAATCCTTATGGGAGAAAAACAACACTAAAATTTAAACATGCTCTACTCTCTCTTTTCTGGTATGGAAAATATGTAAGTACAAAGAAAGAGGTAATCTCTCTAGAGTTAGCTAAGACTTTTGGCATGTAAGGTTGCTATAAAACTTAACTTCATACATTTTTCTCTCTAACTTCACACTCCTAGTTGTATTTTCAACTATGGAACAAAATACAATAACACAAAATGGAACTCTTATTCCTCCTAGTGGCCAAGTATTTAACATAGCGTGATAGCCAACTAGGTGTAAGATTTGACTCCGTCAACCATTAACAAGGTTTGTGATTTTAGACCTTTTAAAGTCTTGTTAAAATTCCACATGTAGCTAGCTTGCTATGCATGAGTAATGGGGCTAAAATTTCATTCTCTCGTACCATGGTGGTCAACATGATATAGGTCAACTTACTAAAGGCATAAATTTTGAATGAACTTCATTTGATGTTTTTCTTGCACCATTGGATATATGTATTTAAGTGTAGAATAATGGTCAAGATTTCGGCACAAGGAATAATCGTTTAACCCCCAAAATTGTCATTTAATACCTCAAAATGACTCCAAAAGGTTTTAGACCCCAATTCTCCACCCACCATTAAAATGACCCTACAAGTTGATTCTTTCAGTTTTTTAAATCTATAAGCATCAAAATATATAACAAATAATATAATTATCCAATCTAGATCATTATTTAATAATTTTTTAAAATTATGAGTAAGATATACATCATGGAATTTAAATAAATAGCATTAATTCATTGAACACCCTTGTACATTCCTTGTTGATACTTTGAAAGTAATACGTTTTGAAAAATAATTTGTTTATGGATTCTATTTTCCACATTCTCTCAACCATATCAAAAACCTTCTTATAATATTTGAAACCATCTATATACAACTTTTCATTTGTTTCGATAGGAATTAACATATTGAAATGCTAATTGTATTTATGTCTTGTGTGCTAAGGAAGGGAGGTCGTGAACCTTAGGAGAAGAGATAGTATTTGTTAAGTTAGGAGGGATACTTTTTATGAGATAGAATTAATTTAAAATACTTCTTAAGATTATGTAACTTTCGAACCATAATTACAAATTTATTTATTTTTTTACTTATCATTTAGTTGCTAAAAGTTGAAGAATTTATGTTGGTTTAAATAATTAATTAGGTTTATTTAAATCATTTTCCACTTTTGGGTTTTTTGTTTTCGTGGTTTCATTCATAATTTCACTTTTTTGCAAATTGTCAATTTCAATTTTTCACACCACATGTGCATAGTCAAAGGACCTAAGGTCTTTCCCATACCAAAGTATGTTCTTTTAAAACATGTTTTCTTGGTGATATGGGTGATTTAGAAATGATTGGGAGAGCGAAATTCCTCATTTAATACACAATATGTTTGGTTCATGCCACTAAGCCAATAATTTTAAATTCAACTGACTTTTAATATAACCAACTAAATCTTGCAAAAAAAGAATAAAACAATTTATGTTAGGGTTGTGGATTCAGGCATTGAAACAAAACACCATGATATTTCAAATTTAAAAATAATGGTTTGAGTCCTAGGTAGCTCAGAATCCTATTTGTTTTCAAAATAAGGATGCACTCCCATTTGATTCTCATGATTAGGTTGTAATCATGAGGCTCTCGCTCAAGAGTGGACCTTCCCAAAATCTTGTGACATCTTGTCACAAACAAAACCATCAAACTGAAAAACACATCATGCAAGAAACATAGCTCGTTGACATATCATTTTTCTCCTTCAAAGAAAAAAATTCACATCATGTGAATATCTCCATGTACTCTTACATATTGGTGTACAAAACCATCAACCAAACACAAGTCGACAAAACATGCCTCTTCAAACAACTGGCTCTCAAGTCAAATAATAGAGCTCATGTACAAATTTCCATATTTGTTGCATTTAAGTGTGTCAACATAACTCTACTTTCAACATCTTGCTTCATGAAACATGCACCATACTTTGAATTTGCAAAGAAATTCATGAAACATCAAAATACATGCAAGGCCTTAATTGGATAAGAAATATAACCATCCCTTACCAAACCATTTCAATGGTGCTTCTTTCAGCTGCACTTCATCATGTGAATCATCCTGACCCTCATCGATTATGGAATCCTCTTTTCCATTCTTGTCAATATCTCTTTCCACCTTCTTCAAATGTCATGGATGACTTGTTGGATACAAATTCCAACACTTGTCTACAAGGTGACCTTTCTTATGGAAATGAGTGAAAAACAATTGCATCTTATTTTCAACATCATTTTCCTTGTCCAATGGGCCTTTGAATTTTTGCCTCATTTATTTAGAAAGTTTCATGTGCATGGATATCTTCTTCCAACATCTATAAACATTATGATTATTCAAACCACAAAAGGAACATGAAAATTTTTCCAAATCTTATGTGAATATTTACCATGTTTATCATAATCAAAAGCAATTTGATTAAAGGCAGATTTATACCTTGAACATTCACCTTTGACGCCTTCTTGAGGAGGTGAATTTGATGAGGTAGTGGCTCTCCTCAGAATACTAGCAATGAATTCAATGACTTCAGAGCTTTCAACATCCTCTTCTTTTACATTCTCATTAGCTGCATGATTATTAACATCTTCTTGCAAAGTGGGTGTCATACTTTTCCATTTATCATGAACACAAACTTCACAAGCTTGAGGTAATGAACACGAAATGAAATTCCTTCTTGGAACAGCTTCATGTGCCTCCTTGGCTTTGGAGCATTCTCCATCATGTTTTCCATAACCAAGACCCAAATAATTAGGCCTTTCCTCAACAAAATTTGGCTCAACTATGCCTTGTACATGTTTGCCTTTAACCCTTTACTTTCATAGCCCATTTTCATCAAAAATTTGGACCTTATTCCTCTAGTGTGTCTCTCAAAAGCACGTACACATTCATTTTGAGAGGAAATTGAAGACAAAAACCAATAGCTAATTCTTATAACTAACCTTGACTAAAATGAGCTAAATTGTACTTTGATACCAACTTGATTTGAATATGGACAAACTAGTTTTGTTGGGCTATCTCCCTCATTAGTTAAATAAAAATGTGTGTAGGATCGTCTAAAGTTAGCCAATTGGGAAGGGGTTTATGTGTCAAGCTTTAAGTGTATTTTGTGAGAAATTTATGAGTTAATTAGTTTTAAAAACTCATGTTTACAAAAAATAAAATGAAAAAATTTTATTTTGGAAATTTTTTTCCCTCAATCCAGATTCCGATCATTGGACATGTAAGAGGAAGAAAGAGGGAATTCACTTTTCAAATTCTAGACCTTGTCTAAACCAAAATAAACTAGAGGTTCGGTTTTCAAATACATTCACTTATTTGGAAAATTTCTAGCTACCAAAAGTCCTTATGCCAATATACCTCCCAAGAAATCCATTTATTATACCACTGGTTAGTTTTTTGTCTTCCTATATTCTTTATCAACATCTTCTAGTGATTCTTGAAATGTGGATACTTAAATCCTTCCTAAAAATTTGAGCTCTAAAACGAGAAGACATACAAGGTCATTTTAAGTCATTCCTCTATCCAATTATAAAAACCAAGTGAATATTTCTACATATTGATTTCTATCCCATAAACTATACAATATAGGTCAATTTTTTCCTTTAACTTATTTAAATATTGTTAGCGCACAATTGTTCAATGGTCTGATGAAATTTCATTGATAAAGGCATGATTATGCCAATCCATGTTGCATATTTCCATTAACAATGTTTACTTACATGTAAAACAATGTTGTCTCTGCTTTTATGTTATTTTGAGTTTTCTTTTAGTGCTGAAATTGGAATATATGATATTAATTTATGACTTGCAATTATAGTTGTTGAGATACTATTCTTTTTCTCTACTATATTGTTATTTCTAGTCCTCTGGGTGCTTTCTTCATATTTTTTTTTTTTACTAATTGAAGGGATTCGTAATTCTATATTTTACCATATTTCTTGTTGGTTCCATGTAGATTTAATTGACATATAATAGGTGGTTTCTATTTTTGGGATGTTTGTAAAGTTTTTGGCACATCATATTGAATTTCTATAATTTGTGTAGCTCCCTAACATTCAGATAGAACCTTCATTGAAAAATGTGAGGGGGGTTTCAAATTCACATTGGATAACACCCTCCTCTGGGATAAAAAAGTTTAACAAACATAATAATAGAGAAACAATTAGTGACGTCACCAAAAGATGTAGCCTCTTCAAGGTATCATATCCTCTCATCAAGGTCAAGAATTTATTCACCAAAAATGTCCTATGGAAATGATGGTTTAAGAAACAAAACTAGACAAAAACCTTCAGTGAGAACAACAAAATCTAAAACCTCTTCAAGGTCTTCAATATGCTCGTAAAGTTAAATTGTGTCTTGATCAATTCCAACAACAAAGAAACATTCAGTGACAACACCAAAATCTACAACTTCTTCAACGTCTTCTAAACCATCTTCAAAGTCAATATTGTGTGCATCAAATTCCTCAGCAAGG
This sequence comes from Pinus albicaulis, assembly GCA_034641835.2. NCBI lineage: Eukaryota > Viridiplantae > Streptophyta > Pinopsida > Pinales > Pinaceae > Pinus > Pinus albicaulis. Next base: position 618,858,017 of record CM076569.1, read on the forward strand.
TCATCAATGGAGTCATCAAAACTACTATTTCAAACTTCAATACCAAAAATAAGTCAAAAGAATTCAATTTCTCCTCCAAAACCTTCTTCTCTGAGCAAAGCTAGCATGATGTCGTCGAGAAATTCAGTAATTCCACAAGGAAATTCTATCAAAGTTAAAACAATTCCTTTTCATCCATATTTAATGCCTACTTTTTCAGGTGAAACACCTCCAAATTTAAGGACCACAATGCCATAAAATACAACTTTACCTAATAGGTGTAGACCTAGAACCCCCAACTTTGCGTGACATGTACAACTGAAGATCCTATGGTAAGCAGTGTGAGAAGACAGTCATGGTCACTGAGTTGAGCAAGATAAATAGTTTGGTATGACAACCTTACTTGTGATAGGTCTAGCTAGTAGACTACCAAACTACATGGTAATGGCATTCAAAATGTGAAAATTCCCATTTCACTTGGAAATAAGATGGTAGAGAAAGGTATAGATGAAAGGAGATATCCATCTATGGTAAAAAAATCAAATAGTTCTATCAATTCCACCTTGCAACTCTAAGAGACATTGAATTAAATTTCATCTCAAGACAGGGCTTTGGGAGGACACTCTCAAAGCCAACCTTCATTATGGCTTTGAAACACATGGTAAGTATCAAGACTCAACAACCTTATTTGCATAATTTTTTCTAGCATGGACCTTAATGTCATAGCCTTCTTTTGCCTAAAATGAATGCAAATTTCCTTGCAATTTGGCTTGCAACATTCATAATTCATGCTCATGGAACATGATTGTGTTGCAATTGTGATAACATCTACTGTATGCAGAAGCTTTAATAAAAAATGATCGAAAATGACATTTTTGCTCTATTTTTTTCAAGATTTAAGGAAAATTACACCAAGTAGCTTCCAGCCTCATATGACCATAATGTCAAACTCATCTCAGGATATTTTCCAAGTAAGAGCCACTTAATCAAGCAATCTAGTATACATGACTCTCCAATTTCAATTAGCAGCAATGACAGTTCTAAGTATGGTGCAAACATTGCTCCAGATCCTCAATGGGACATGTTTGATGACAATAATTTGGGGAGTGAGAGAGGGAGATGGTAAGAGAAAAAATTCAAGGAATCCACGGGAAATTGAAAAATATATAACTAATAAGGTTTTAAATAAGATCAAACTAAAAGTCCACAAGATAGGAAATAATTTGTGCCATTGAGTTGCTACCCGAATAATAGATGACATCTGGCATAATACTGTACACATTTTTTGCTTAACATCATGAATATTGTTAGTAATGGGTAGTTAGTGTGCATCAATTTCAGTGTTCAATCATCATGAGGATCATGACATCATGTCCTACCATAGCTTTTTTCCTATTCATTTCTATAGTTCTAATGCGATGGATGTTCTATGGAATAATGTTTGAACATGATGAATCCTAGTTTCAATGTTGAAAGTTTTTTTTCTAATTCATTTTCAATATAAAATGCTTCCTTTAACTATCAATAAAATATATTACATGTTAGTAATGTCACACAAAATGGTTCCCAACTGAGAAGTCTCAATGATTGAAAAAAGTCATGTGAAAATCCCTTGTATCTATAAAAAGTTGCCCAACAACATAAAGCCTATCAAAATTGACACATGGACATAAATTTTAGAAGCAACATTTCTTTAAATCTGCTTGAAATAAGAGGGGGAAAAACCAAAATTCTTTCCATAAAGGCACAAAAGCAGTGTTCATAGATTTCCAAACAATTCACTAACTATCATGATGAAACCTGCAATTAAAGGGGTACCTTATTTGTCATTAGGAATGGACCACAACCATTATTATTTCCCTAAAAAATTGTGATAATTTAAATTCAAACATCATTAACATGATAAAAATATTTGGTTGGCTTCTTATTCTTTGAAATAATGAGGAAAATTGTTAACAACTTATCAATCTGGGGTAGTGGTGGAGGACTACATGGACTAGCTATGGTGATTCTCGCCTTTAGCAATCAACAAAATTAGATTCATGACTTGGCCTTCTACTAGAATTTTGTGATTCCATAGAGAAAGAAGCTCGGGAGTATGAGAACCAATAAATTGTTTCCTGCTCATAGTGCAAAGAGATCCCCTAAATATTCTTGCAATTGGCATAGATATTGCACATCCTACTAACTTTTGCATTTGAAAAAAAAAAATGCATCTAAATAATGAAGTCTTGCATATGTAGTTTATTTGTTTTTTGAAATAAAAATTTGACCATCTTAGCCATTGTTAAAATCTAAACAAGAATTATTTCTTCTCTTACACACTTGAGAAATAGAATTCCATCTCTAATAATCTATTGAGGTCTATGGAAGTTAATGGCCTAAGACAATTTGTAACCTAAGAGAGAAACCTGTTAGGAAATGGGTGAAGTTGGTATTACACACCCAATTGGATAACCTTGAGGAGAAAACATTTCTCCCACTTTATTTGTTGGCATAACCTAGTAAGTGTTATTCACTAGCATGTATTTTGTAAAGGCCTTGACCTAGTTCCCATTCAACTCCATCCACCGGGTTGTAGAGGATTCCAAGCCTAATTTCATGAAAAGTAAGTTGGGGATGATCACATTGACCTGCTTGATGACATGTCTATGAAGATTAACTACCTTGAACTATTTTTTTGCGTAGGGAAAGAGACACATTCCCATGTCTGAGCATGAAAACGTTCTTTGATATTGTTAATGCCTCTAGTGTTTACTTCTACAAGTTCTATAGGTAGAGTATGTAAAGGGCCAGGTAGCCTCTGGATCTCATCTTTTATGAAAGGTGACATATCTAGTAAATGCCCCTACAGTCAATCTCTGGAATGGATCTAAATAGAAGTTCTTCATTTTAATATCCATAAAACAAAACAACTTTAAGGTAAACTATGTACATGTGTCATTTCTCCCACAAACTAAAGTGTATAAGTGGTAAATTTTATACCAAGTGTGCTCCCACCATGTAAAGCACAATTTGGTGAACTTATCATTTTTATAATTTATTTTTTGCTTAAATTGAGTTTCACACATCAATTATTGCTTTGAAAGTTGTGTTCTACATAATTTGTGTACACTAAATTACAAATTGATTTTATGAAATCTATTTTGTGTAAATGTCCACCAATAGATATATATATCATGGAGGATGAACGACGAAGATCAACCGAATCCCATATGGGGGTTCAGGGATCGGGGGATGTTCACGGTATTTAAATATAATCTTAAATCTCCATACATGTGTGTACATATGGAATTGATTTTTTATTAAATTTGTGAGTTAAATTAGTTGTTAATAAGTTTCATTTTTAATTTTTAGGAGCTAAGAGGAGAAGGGTCTCTACTCCATCCATGGAGCGTGCCCATGGTTCACCCAGTCATGGTATGGTTCACGCAATTTAATCAATGAATATGTATATGTATTTATATGTACACATGAATGTATTTTTCAATTGATTATAAATTCGTATTTGTTTATGAAGCTTCTCTCTTGTCTCGAGAGGTTGGTGGTGGTTCAAATCCACTTAGAGGGCCATCAATGAGTGGTAGCAGGTTGCGTGAAGGGGGTGATATTTATTCCCCCGAAGGCCAATCAACGACTGCTGGTTCTCAGCAGGGTCATTTTGGTTCTGGTTCTCAGCAGGGTCGTTCTGGGTCTGGTTCTCAGCAAGGTCATGTTGGAGAAGATGCTAACCAACAACGTCAAGGTTGCCATCAATTTCAATATTTTTTTCATTAAATTTGTACAACTTTTTTTACATGTGTTTTTTCTAATATACGAAATTATATATATATTGATGCAGAGGCTGAAAATGTTCCAACTAGTGGTCAAAATAGACGCAGGGCAGCCCGCCACATTCAAGGAGAAGGTTGTCTACCCAGCACAACTTATCCGGCCGAGATTACTGATATACCATGGGAAACTAACATGGCGCAATGCGCCTTACAAAGGTGTGAAAGACTTTATGCAAAATTGCAAAGAGATCTCGTGGCTTTGTCTCTACCTGCTGAGAGTCGACAAAGCCTTGAAATAGTTACACATTCATTGGGCGAAATTGTAAATGTGTATAGAAATCTTGGGCCAACGACTGATACATTTGTAGAAATGATGAGAAAGAGAAAAGAAACAGTAATGGGTCTAGATAAATGGGAGGATGTAAAACAAAAAGTTACAAAAGAAGTGGCCAAGTCAATGTTTAATTACAAGGAAGGGCCAAAAAGAAAAATGTTGAAGGTGCAGTATTTCAAGCACCCAGACATAGCTCGTTATTTGTATGATAGGCACCTTGCGGCCTATGGAAGGCTTCCATGGAACGATGAGGTTCCTATTTATTTTGCACAAATGTTTTATGCAGAATTTTTTTTGGGTATGAAACCCAACTACAATGACCTTCCTTCAGAATTTTTTGGCCCAGGGAAAGGTCGATTATATGACCGTAAGGGCACTAAGCGAGATGTGGAGTTGCCTCGCCCTGAGCCGCCATTGGTGAGTCGACCGTTTCGGGTCGAAACTCTGTGGTCAGAGATGGATGCGACTTCTCAAATAAGTCGAGAAGCAAGGGATGTTATGATTGACAATGTTCATAGCAGATTGGGTGGAGTCGATCTTTGTTTAAATCGACAAAAAGCATGTGAAAATGCACATGCCAATTTTGTGTATTGTACAGATGAGGAGATTGACAACATGAATGTTGAAGATCTCCGAATATATACAAAAAATTGTCGCAATGGTTTGCAAGACCTAATTTTTCATGAGGAAGAGGGCACCGGAACGGTATGTGTTAGTGACCTTAGGGTTTGAAATTATTTTAACATACATATACATGTGTACAATTTGTAATAAATACATGTGTATGTATATGTATACATTTATTTGTATGTGTACATTAATCTAACAAAAATGTATGATTATATGCTAAAACACCATTTGCAGTTCTCACACATGATGCATGATGAAAATATTAATATCACGTTCGGGACCTCTAGTTCAAACAATGCAGATGGGTCTGACCATCAAGATATGTTGGCAAATGTTAGTGTTTTTTAAGTGACTTTAAAATAAATAATTGTGCACACATGTACATGTATGTATATATATAATTTGATAAAATGTTTTAACAGATACCAATTTCGTCTGATGTTTTTGGGATGGCGGTACCTTCTTCTTCCTTGGGAGATGTACCTTCTACTTCCTTGGGAGATGAGCCACAAGTATGGACAATTTTTCACAAGTTTAAAATTTATGTTTAAAAGTTATATATATATATATTCTACCTCAAAAAGTTCCATTAAAAATTGAGATATATATATATATAGAGAGAGAGAGAGAGATCTATATTTTGAGTTATTTAAATTTTTTTGAATTTAGGTTCCTATAGAAGATTTCTTTAATCCGGGGACTCTAGCGACGGAGATAGGAACATCCACAACATTTGAACAAGTTGTCTTTAGTTCCTTTTTTTAATATTATTGAAAATAAGTTTATATATGTACACGTGTATTTTCATTTGAAAGTTTTTAATATATATATATATATATATATAACTGTACATGTATATTGTACAGTTTACCACTGCAGATGTTCCTATGGGGGCAGAACTTGTTCATCAAATGGAGAGGGAACCTCATGAGGTATTGCATGATTTTTTTGTTATATTTTGTTTTTTACATGAAGTTCTACATATATATATTTTCACTCATTTTTAAAACATCAAATTTTAATGTTCAAGTACATGTGCATTGTGTATGTAGGTTTCCCATGATGCTTCACATGATAGGGCGATGATTGAGACCCTGATAGGAAAGACGCTAAATCCATATCTATGTGATGGACATGATTTGTAGATTTGATTTCAAGATTTAGATGGTCTTAAAATTTGTTAAGCTTGATACAGTTTGATACTTGTGAGATCTACAATTTTTGGACATATTTTATTACATTGTTAATATAATTTGTTTTATTTAATTTTGGATGGTTTTAGTACTTTTTCCATGTGAATGTGAAGTAATGTTGTCATCTATAAATTAATTTTGTCATCTGAACTACATTTGGCATGTTATGTAATGACATGTGTTATAATTTGCTTTTTTTTTTTAAATTTAAGTTTTGGATGCTTGGAGTACATTTGGCATGTGAAGTAATGTTGTGATCTATAATTTTTTGTTAAATTAAAAGTTAAAAGTTTTGGATGGTTTCAATCTAAATTTGGCATGTAATATTTAACGTTAAATGCTTTTATTGGATAGTTGAATTATAATTGGCATGGCATGTGAAGTTTTTAAAACTCAAGTTTTGGATGGTTTCAATCTACATTTCGCATGTGATATTTAATTTACTTTAAATGTTTAATGTTTTAATGTTGCACGATATATATTCAAAAGGTTTTTAAAACTTAGGTTTTGGATGGTTTCAATCTAAATTTGGCACATGTGGTATATAATGTTAAATGTTTCTATTGGATCTAGTTGAACTATAATTGGCATGGCATGTGAAGTAACGTTGCATGATATATATAATCAAAAAGTTTTTAAAATTCAAGTTTTGAATGGTTTCAATCTACATTTTGCATGTGATATTTAATGTTTTAATGTTGCACAATATATTATCAAAATTTTTTAAAATTTGAAAGTTTTGGATGGTTTCAATCTACATTTGGCACATGTGGTATATAATGTTAAATGTTTCTATTGGATAGTTGTTCACTATAATTCGCATGGCATGTCAAGTAATGTTGCAAAAATACCTTTTGGATGGTTGAAGTACATTTGGAATCTTAGGATTGATTTTGATCTCCACATGTAGTCTTGTTTGAATGAAAAAATTTCCAATAGGAAGAACATAGCTTTTCAATGCAACTAACCATGTATCAATTGAGCTCTAATTGAAAAAAGAGTTTAAAGAAGTAGATATATGTACAAATTATCCCTTTAATTTTGATTGGAAATATAATTCTAGTACATATATATGTTTTTTGAATTTGGGTCAATGTCGTTAATGCACTCAAATAGGTAGCCTTGTTGATTTATTTACATTGTGGAAAATTTTTACCAGAAAATCCAACTAGTTTTTCATCAATGCACATAGAAAAACTACTTGGAACAATTAATTGCATTCTAGAACATATCTATCCAATACAAGTAACATTTTTCATCAATGCACATTGAACATATCCGACCATTGGACAAACAAATTTTGTATTAGATTTTCAATCAGGAATAGAGATGTGGGTCAAATCCCACCAAAAGTCGGAGAAGTGCTCCAAGTCTCTTGTTTGAAAGGAATATTTGTACAAAAATATACTGCAAATGATTTATTTACATTGTGTCCATACTTTTTACCAGAAAATCCAACTAGTTTTTCATCAATGCACATAGAAAAACTAGTTCCAGTTAATTGCATTCTAGAACATATATATTGAGTACGTAAATAATTTTTCATCAATGCACATAGTAAAACTACTTGGAACAATTAATTTCATTCTAGAACACACACACACACACACACACACATGTCCAATACATGTAACATTTTTCATCAATGCACATGTATAGAAAAGCTACTTTCAGTTGATACTAGAGCACATGCTTGTACCAAAACAATTTGTACATGTGCAAACACTTGCACACATAATATAAGCAGCTCAATTTTTGTTTGAGTAATGGAAGTTATAAAACATATTTAATCCAAAGAGAATAAATTGTTGGACAATTCAATCAAAAAAAATATAATGGAATTCCATCTTTAATAATCCGTTCATGATAAGATTTTGACATTTTCCATCTCTTAATTTTCGATTTTTTCTTTGATTGAACTTCTATCAACTTTATGCATGATGCACACACCAAGTGACTATATTGACAACTTATGGAATTAGTTTCATAGTCTTCAAAGTAAAAAAAGTCTCCACTTTGATGAGTTTGTCTAAAAAATAACATTTCAGTATAATAGACCCTTTGTCATATTGAAATCCGTGATCATTATAGTTTTGTAATAATTTCATTTTTTGTTCAGTGCAATGCATCAAATAATACTTCACATTTTCATTGTTGTTAATAGGTGCAATTACAACAAAAAAGTCTCCTGCAAAATAAAACAAACTTAACAAAATTATACATATTTAAATTTATTTCTAGATCTTTAAATCATTAGAAATTAATTCAAATGTTACCTTCTCTAACAAGATCAGAAACTCGACAACATCGGATGATATTGTAGTTTCCTCTGCTTGCATTTCTTCAAACATTGCAACATACATTTTTCCCTTTGTATTTAGCTATGTATGTTTCCAATTGTTCACATAAATTTTGTTTTCACAAACGTCATTAGATTTTGTGTTGTCTATGAAAACATCACGAAAACAAGAATATTTTCTTTTATCCAATGCAAAAACATTTCTGGAAGACTTTGTTTGAATTGAATGAAATTTTCGAGTCCCTGTTATTGTTTCAATGTCACTTCCAATTGATCTATCTACGTCTTCGATCCTAATATGCAAGAAAAACCTTTATATGGAAAATTAGAAGAAGAATTTGTAAATATGATATCAAAATACAATCAAAGATAATCATTGCATGATAAATGTACAATGTTTAAATTTATATTTCCAATTTAAATTAAATTGAATGTACCTTAGCACTTCCCTTGATGGGTTAGTCTCATGGCTTAGAGTAGCAATGCACCATTGAAAAAATTCTTTAGCGTTCACAAGTCGGCTTGCAGAGTGGTTCATTTGATATCTTCAAAGTGCTCGTTTTATGCATGCTCGTGCACTGTCATGTTCTCCTTTCCCATGGCCAGTCTCAAAGAAATTCCAACAATGTTTAATGTAGGTTTTCTTATGAAGACAACACAACCAAAAGAATGATCGTGCATATTTGAATTGACCTGTGCATTCGTCTGACCATATCCAATGTTCGTTGAATGTTATTCCATGATTTTTCAAGGAATCATAAATTTTTCCAAAACAATGTTGTACAAAACATGTATCATTTGTATGATCGTCACTGATATAAAAGTGATATTCTTTAATGATATGTCGATTTTCACTTGTGATTTCTATATGATCGACATTTTGTTCAGCATGTATATATAGAATATGGATGAGCATGGAGACTTGGTCAAAATGATAGTATTCGCTCTGATTTTCTTTTTGTGGAACAAATGTGTAGTTTTCTGCAAAATCAATCACTGACAAAATGGTCCCTGGTGGAAAAAATTCACGAGATTTTTTGAATTTCAAGTCTTGCCATCGAGCTCTATGGGAATGCTTGTTGTATTTGTAAATTTCTGCCCCAAAATTTCTCAAAAAATGTATCAGAAAAATTTTGTCTTCTAGTAATTCAATTCTTTTAACACTATTTGCACCTTGAATCGATGTATCGATACATTCATATCTCTTCCATTTCACTTTCATGTTGGACAATGATTGATAATTTATATCAATACGATATTTGTTTTGAAATTTAGTCAAATTTCCACAATCATCGCATTTTTTACCACCATCACATTTCTTTTTGAAAAATAGTTCATCGCTTTCTCTTTCACATAGAATTTGAAATATGAAATCATGGATAGTTGAAGGAGGAGGTGAATCCTTCCATAATGTTCTACCGAAATCAAGGAATGTGTCATAATATAACTCAAATTCCACAAGATAACGGCAACAACAAGTGTCACGTATGGTGATAGGTTTTACATACCATGGTTTTTGTTGAACAAAAGCACTGAGTGAAACATGAATTTGACGATTCTCTTCTTTGAACTTGTTGAATAACTCTATATGAGTGGTTTCCAAGAAATATTTTTCATGTTCTTCATACTGATTTCGTGCTATTCTTCTTTGCATCACTTGCCTTGCAGTTGACGAAACACGCAAATTTCTCTTCCAATATTCATATATTATTTTTTTAACATTTTCTCCAAGTCTATCTTTGTATGGTTGCCTACAAATAGCTCTCCAACAAGTGAGTTCATCATTTACATCTATTTGCAATCGAAATTTCAGATGTTTGTGCAAAGCTTTTCGCAAGGTTCCCAGTGCTCGTGCCATAGATGTTACCAAACGATTCTCTTGAGTACTTGATGAAACCATTTCCATCTGTATTCCTCTACATACAATTGAAACATCTTTCTCTCTAGATCTCTTAATTGACTTTATAGCACTAGTCATATTTTTTATCACATCTTCCTTCATTTTTTTTATCTTTGGTTGATTTTCGAATACCCATTAGTGTCGTAGCTTCTTTTAATTTCCTTAATGATAGGAGACCTTTCAACATTTGGGCCTGAACTGTCACCCGCTCATTTAAGAAATAATTTTCAAAAATGCATTTAACACGATATCATATAACATGGTCAGGTTTTTTATCTCCATATGTGTGAGTGTCAACATTTTATAACATCTCATTATCGATAGTGATTCCATCTGTACATATTTCAAAAAATAGTACATATTCAATAAATAATTAAATTAATAAATATATCTATAATTTCAATAATATGTGCATGTGTTTAATATATATTATATATATGTACATACCTTGTGATTCAATTTCTTTATTTGGATTTCTTTCAATATTTTCACCATTTTCAATCATTGGTTCAATATCTCTTTCACTTTCTCTTTCAAAATTTTGTATCTCATCATCAATGTTTTGAGGAATATCTCTGTCTGTTTACATTAAAAAAATAATTTTCAAATTAGTTCATCAAATAAAAATTAAGCTTCACATTCTACATTAGGAAAATTTTAAATATATCAATATATCATAATATTTACATTTACATACCTGCTTCAATTTCTACTTGAGGTTAATTTTCCTCTTCAATATTTGAGAGGGCTTCTAACTTCCTTTTGCGAGATTGTCTCGTCTCTTCTCTACGTTCCTCAGGGTCCCTTTTTCGATCATATTTTCTTGCACAAGTCCTTCGATTTCCCATGATAATAGGGTAGGAAGTTCAAAAATTTTCCTTCAAAAATTTAGGCAATAACTCAATTATAAAAAACATCACAAAATATTTAATTTAAAAAAAATCATTTTAATTTTTTTTCAAAAAGTACATAATCCAATCCAGAACAATTTAAAAAATTCGAGAAAAAAATGTCTTATAAAAATGAAACGAAGCTCAAAAGATTTACTTCAACTCAAAACACGTACTCTAAAAAAATGTCACTTCAAAAAATGCCTCCAACTTAAAAAAAAATGTCACTTTAAAAAATACTTCTAGAAAATGTCTTTTCGAAATTAAGCCCAACTCCATACTTTAAAAAAAATGAAGCACAAAAAAGATCCAAAAAAATGTATCACATACCTCCAAGAAATGTCCTTTGAATGTACGTCCAAGAAAATTTCTCAAGTCGAAAACAATTTTTTGCAAAATCAGGCCACCTCCAAGAAATGTCATCTAAGAAAATTCTTTAAACCCAAAACAATTCTTTGCAAAATTAGTCTGCTTCCAAGAAATGCTCTTAAATCCAAACTTTGAAGAAATTTTTTTAAACCGAAACCAAGGCCTTTGTAAAATTAGATGAAATGTGTGAAATGTTCGAAAATTATGAATGATTTTGCGCAAATTTATATTTCTGCGAAATGTGTTTTAGTAGGGGCTCCGCGAAATTTTCCGGTCAACGGAAAAGTATACAAAAGTTCGGCTGAAATTTTGATTAAAATTTCAGCCGAACTATCAAGTCGTTAGACTTAACGAGCTGTCGGTGCAAAACATAGTTCGGCTGAACTTTTAATCAAATTTCGGCTGAACTAACGCGTCACTAGCTACGCAAAAACCAGGCTTTGAATATGTTTTTGCAACTTTGGAATGATTAAACTCCATGAAAGGTTTTCAAATAACTGTCAGAACCAAGAAAATCATTTTTCAGAATTGAATCTACTTTCAGGAAATATAACTTTTATGGAATTTCATAAAAGTTTACTAATTTTAATTAATTTTCTAATAAAATGGGTGCAAACAATTTTTGAGGGTCATTATGATTCAGTGAAATCAAAATTTTGTATCTCCCAATACATTGTAAAAAAAATTGAAAAAATTATGGGGCATTACATTGTTCCGTCGTCTCTAATGGGTAGCTTTTAGATTTTTATTTTACAACTTATATGTTAAGAAATTTGTTGCGTCGCGAAACATATCCAAAATATGCAGTTTTTTGTATTGGACCAGTTCCAAAAATTCTAGTAATTATGATATCCATCCATTGGCTTTGTAAATATGACAAAACCAAAGTAGACTCTGTCTGGATTGTTGTAACACATTTTTTTTTCTCAAAAACACAAATTTTCAATGAATACAACATTGCGTCATAACATGACTTCTTATGAATCCTTTGATTGTTAAGAAACACACACTCAAAGAAACACTAAGTTGACATATCAAATCTACATAATTTAAAAAAAAAAAATAAGTAATAGAAAGCTAACAAAATTTCTAACAACTTTTACTTTTATCGTAAAATGAAATTCTAAACAGAAAAATTGTTATAGTTTGTAGAAAGTTGAAGAACTGAAAAAAATGAATTTTTTTTCTCAAAAAAGGGAAAAAAGTGTAACCCAGCTTCACATTTTCACCCGTTACAGATTCTTCTTTATTTTTGGAAGAAAATGCTTCCTTTGGACTGCAAGAAAATAATTTTTTAAGCGCAATAGTTGTCTACTGTTTAATGGAAAATATGTTAGTTTTTCTTGCAACATTTAAGAGTAATAGTTTCTAAATTTTCGTTGTGTTTGCCTCCTATTTAATTCTTTCGAATGGATAGACATGAGTATATGCTCGACCTTTGGGTATTTTCTCTGTTTACTTAGTAAATAAATGGCTTACTCTCTTTATAGAAGTTAAATCTCCAGTTTACATAATCTTCTGTCTATTTCTCTCTTTAATAAGGAAAAATATTTCGGTGATCAGACCATCTACAGCTTGTCCACGTATATTTTAGTTTTAATAAGGTGACACATACTGGGTTGGGGTTTCATCCCTGTGCCCAGAACTAAAAGCATGCTCGGTACTAGCTGTTTAAACCATATTCTTCCAAAAAGTTCTACCTCTTTCCCCATAACAGGTTATGCATGAAGTAACTGTTTCTTGTACTTGTTAAGTCTGTTTGTATTATAAAATCTTGTATTTCTCATCTAAGTATCTTGTTGACCATCTGTTATTTAAACTAATCTCTCCACAAGAAACTTTCTATGTGCAGTGCTCTAGTTTTCCTTGAATCTGGTTCTATCTTTTAAATTTATTTGTTGTATTTTTTCTTTAAGTAACATACAGACCATAAAAAAGTTCTCTTATATAATTTACACAGCATACAACCTTCAATTAATATAGAAACAGTCAGAAAGTGTAGCAAGCATGTACTGAGTTATCTAAAATAAAACACTATCACTTTTCCTTAAGTAAGATATTGTTCAAAATTTATACAACTCTCTTCTGTAACTAAACAATATTTAATTATGTACAGATAACCTGTAAACAATTCTTCTTGTCTAGTTAATTTTAGATAAACAATACTTACCTGAAAAATGTATTTGGCTATTGGTGTCCACCCAACCTGCAAGAGAGGCTAATACATCCTCCTCTTTCTCTAGTGCTCCACCTGAAGAGGTACAGGTTGACAATAGAATTTATATTCTGACCTCAGGACTCCAAGTTTAGTCAGTGCAAAAAAACTTCAGGAATCCCCGAGTGAATTCCACTGGTCTCTACCAGCTCAAGAATCGTCACTCCTTCCTTTGCCCATGAATAGAAACCCCACTCCTCATTGGGATCAGTCTCTTATCCCCAGAGGAGCAGGTAACTGTTCAAACTGTTCAACCAACTTTCAGTTCTTGGAAACATTTACCAACAACCTTTCAAATTTTACCTTCCTTAACTAATTTTTATTATTCACAATTTACAAAAAAGATAAATTTTCCAGCAAAGTAATAATTGTCTCAGTCCTTTTCCTTAACAAATAATAAATGACATTTAACTATTTAATCAACTATTTAACAATAAATTCAGTTGTCACAAAAATAAAACTTTACACGTAACATTAAATATCATTTTCTTCTATGTTCATATTATATCTATAATTTATTATGATTAATTATATAATATGTGTTTAATTTTTTTTTATTAGAAAAATAATACATGAAGTTTTAATAGTGTTATATAAGAAAGGTTGCATCCATGAATATAATGTTTAAATTATTTATAAAAGTTAAATATTATAAGAAAAAAATAAATTAACTATTATGTAATTTATTCAAAAAATACGAAAAAAATATTTTTATTTTGTAACATATTTATTTCAGATTCAGAGGTATGTCAAGTGAAATTTTTCTGATGGCATCCTTTTTTTTGAATAAGAGTGATGATTAAATATGTATCCATAGAAGTGACAAAATATTTTGTAAAAATTGAATCTCATTTAAATAGTAATTATTGATAATGACCCCACATGGGGTGATTAGCGGAGATAAGGGGGAACGTGCCAGTGCTCCACTTGGCTAATAAGTAGGGGGGAATGGCAACACACCTCCTACAAATGTAATAACATGAGATTAATCTCACAATAAGCTAGCATCATCACTGTTGATGGATGTTGTATGGTCGAGAAGGGTGGCTCCAAGCATGCGAGGAGAAGAATCTTGAAGTTGAGCATGGTAGAATTAATGCACATAGGGGGGTTGTAACCCATTACGTAGTGGCATCAAAGTGAAATAAATACTTGTTTGAGGAAAACATAAGGGAATTATGGACAATATATATGGATAAAAATAGGGTCTTTTACAGAGAGCACAGGAATTCACTGCCTACGACCTCGGTGTGAAGGAAGTATGTAGTCTTCTATTGGCAGGGCAACGATAGGTTGATACTTCAAACCCACGATGAATGTTCGAATGAGTGTGGATGCCTTGGGGCTCACTTGGAATGTGAAGCATGGGAACATAAAATAAAGGCAGCAACGACAAAGTGAAATGAATAAAACTTACACCTCTCTAGGTAACTTCCATTTTGATGCTTAGAATATTTCTACACAGTCTGCTTCTAGTTTTCTATTGATTTGATTCTTTCGAGGATTACTCTTTTTCTCTGTTAGTTATTTGGGTACAACTAGTAATTATATAGTTGTTTTTTCCCCTCTATTAAGCCATAAGGGGAGTAATGTGCATTATCTACCAAGAATTTGATTTGATACTCATGTAGTAGGAAGCTTATGGTCTTGAATTGTATGTTGTTATTCATTCTTTATGGTGTATTGTCTCTTTATTTACACTATGTATTTTTGTGATTCTCTTGGTGTTATCAATTTATTTAGGTGTCGGGGAAACTGGGTCTAGTATGAATATTTCCTTGGTGAAAGGGGAAATTCAATAAGGGGGGGCGACCCAAGATACTGATCAAGACAACGACATTGTCTTCTATGTGAGGGATGATTAGAAATTGTGGTTGTATTTTTTTGTAGTTGTGAGGGATGGGTGGTGCGTCAATTGCACTTTTATAGGCCAAGGTCTAAAGGTAGGTTGGTCCGACAAGTAGTTGAGTATAGCTGGGAGAAATCGTGTTTGCAAATTTGGTGGTGCATGGAGTATGTGATGAAATCTAGTTGGGATTTGGCCCTCTAGTCAGGGTTCTTTGTTGGCCGGAGATGATACCAATTATCGAGTAGTAATGGGTCAATTGAAAGCATGTTGGACTAGGGAGGGAGAGGATCCTCTGGTGTAGAAAAAATTTTATTTTTTAGCTTTGATTGTTGATATTGTCTTTATCATGCTTGAAAAGAGAGAAGAGGGTTTGAATAATAAGAGGAGAGAACTCAGAGAGGTAGCTTGAGGATACAGGACAAAGTGGCAAAATTTGCAACAAGGTATTTGGAACACACCCCTGTGTAGGTACACAGAGAGTTGACTAGGTCTAAAGGAGTAGCTTCTTCTCAAGGAACTTCCCTTTCAGACTTTAAGGTGGTGTGAGAGTGGAAAAAATGGATATTGAATATTGGGAACACATGTGGTAGATCCAATTAATATCTACAGACAATAGATATGTATAGGAAAATAAAACTCCTCTTAGGACACCAGCTAATGGATAATCAAGAGTCTAGAAGGGATTTTCTACAAACCCTGAATAATTTCCAAATGAATCACTATGATTGCATGTTGGAAAATGTAAATAACAAACTGACAAGGATCAAATCTCTCTAAATATAAAACTTTCGTCAAATTCTACATTTAAAAAAAAAAACACTTAAAAAATTTAATCAACACTTAGCTAAACCCATAAACATATATATTTTAAAATAAGACTTCCATAATTTTAATTAGAAAAATTAAAATAGTCCGAAAAATTCTTGACATAACAAAATGACACCATTAAAAAAGTAATCCTGATGTTCAAAATGTTCTGCACAAATACCCAGGTTATGAATGTCTAAAAAAAACTCAATAAAAATATTCAAAGTGTTTTGCACAAATATATGAATCATGAAAAAAATCCCCCAAAAATATCATAACCATGGAAAACATATACAAATACACCATTGGATATCTACCAGGGTGGAATGAAGCACACATGGAATTGCACTGATGAAATGAAATTATTGCATACAATAAAGGAAAATAAAGTAGGCATGATGAATCATATTAATTCCTATACATAATAAATACTAAACTTCATAATTAGAATTCCTATGCTATCATGATTCTAATTCCTATGATTGTGATTGACGTGGGATGTAGTAACACTCACAACTGACTACCAATCAAAGAGAAATACGAACTAATCAGTTGTGGAAGAGGAAAGTTGGTAAAGTACCCATTTTTTCACGTCAATAATGAATTAATTCGATAATATAGGGGACAAACAAAATACTTATTCATTCCCTCACCATGGTGGAAGAGCGGGGGGGGGGCACCCAACCTCGCTCAACATGACCATAAATCTCATGCATCCCAGAAATGCCAACATTACCAGCCAAGCCAACCATAAATTCCTGAACAAAAGGCTTAGGTGGTTTTGACAAAGGTACATATTATGGATTGGGAACCAAGGATGGTCCAATTACCACCTGGGTAGCCATTAGGGGCGAGAGACAAAGGAGTTTAATCCATATATGTAATATAATATTAAGTTTCATGCACCTAATAAACAAGAATTTCTTCTGTACCCCACAGAAAGGAAGCATATGTCCCCACAACATTAACTACTACTTCTCAATTTTTCTTAATAATTGGCTCGATACCCTTCAACTCAATACCGTTTTCTACGAGGCTACCTCTTCCTAATTTCCATCCAAAACAGTGTATTGTTTTTGCATAATATTTCTTATTTTATTTGCAAAAAAAAGACACCAATAGGGCACCTGGCTCATTGAATCATCCTCCTCCTCCTCCCCCTCAAATATCGTCTCACATCCATGGTGCATACATTCGATATAGTTCCTTATTTTGCTATGAAACAAAGCTTTCTTCCCATAGGCTCTTGATCTTTGTGGTGAGTTCAACACCATTATCGAATCAACGTGAGATAATGGGTGATGGTTGATACTCCTGAGTCCCCTTAATAATTTTACATGAAATAAAATTTCAAATTCACAACCTAAGACCTAATGGATAGGAATGGAAATTTTCCAGATATTAGAGGACTTTGATAGGAAATTTTATGCAGTGAACGATTACATATTTATATTATGACATTTCTAGCTAAATGAAAATAAAATTCTAAAACATTGCTGAGTAATAGGGTTATCAAACGGTGGAGATATATATGTTATCAATTGCTGGAAGAGAAGGTTGGGGTTTTACGAGAATAGGATTTGATTGGAGTGTTAATATACTTTAGTCAAAATTTGACTTAGGATTGATGTGTATGTTAAATAATTAATCATTAGTTAAGAATCAATTTCTATAGGATTATTTTGTAGTTGGTTAAATTGTTTCTGAGTTGTCACTGTCAATCTATACACGCATATATATATATATATATATATATATATATATATATATATATATTTCTCCATAATAAAACAAGTTGTGTGTATTTTTTGTTTGGCTTCTCTGTCTTCTTAAATTTTTGTGGTATCAGAGCGATTCGCTCAGTAATCCAAGTTAGGATTTCCATTTCCTGAGAATTAAACAGAGCAGTTTTTGTTTGAAGAACGGTGTGCCGCGGGCAATGAGAGCTGCGAGAACGAGTTACCCATCCCCAATTCAATTCGGAAAATCAATTTAGTGTGAATTTTCCCTCAAGATCTAACATTGGGGAGGAAAGAAGAGCAAGACGGCTGATCACAAGAGGTCTGCAACCAAATAAGAGCAACATGGATTGAATAGAGATGAGCGTTGGGGTTCTACCAAAAAACATTTTCTGCTGTAGAGAGTATCAGTTTTTTTTTGCTGTTGCTAACAAAACCACAATTGATTCACATGATGTTGCTACCAGAAATAGTTCCAGTTTGATGAGAGTTCCTATTTTTTGTTCGATTTCCTTCCCATCGTGCACTAACAAAACCTGCACTCTTGATTGGGTCCTGATCCAGACTTTTTCGTGGATAATTCTACCCTACATATAGAAAGAGGGTCTCAACAATTATGACACACTCATAACGAGATGCTAGGGTCGACGACAGAAGGACCACTAGTTTTCTTTCTGTCGTAATTGTTTGTCCTATCCTAACTATTTGTCCTTTCATTTTGATTTTTGTTGGTTAAGTAGTTGTGCGTTGTGTTTCGGCATGGGGTTTTTCACTGCCAGTATGAATGGGATAGTGGCCTCCTACCAACGGTAGGACATCGTGATCTATTCCTTCCCTGCCTTGGTTCCTAAATCGTAGCCCAAAATTTCTGTTGTTTTTCTGAAGCTTTTAATAGTGTAGAGTCAGAGTGAGACTTTTGATTTGCTTTTTTATTGTAGTATTTACTTTAAACATGGATTCAACAAGTCAGTTTGCAATTCCTATCCTTGTATTTAGTGGGAATAATTATGATTTTGGGAGTCTTAAAATGCATGCATGCTTACAAGGTTTTAGTTGTTGGGAAACTGTAGAATTAGGGTTCACAGAACCTGATGCAAATGTAATTGCTGCCATGAATGCTACTCAAAGAAGAAAATTTGATGAAATTAAACAAAAAGAAGGTAGAGATAAGTCTTACATTTTAAATTCCTTACATGACTCTATTTTTCCTAAAATCACTCCTGCTAAGACTGCTAAATCAATATGGGATATACTTAAAGTTGCTTATCAAGATAATGAGAAAGTAAAGATGGTGAAATTACAAAATCTTAGAACACAATTTGAAACACTTAAAGTGAATAAATCAGAAACAGTTGATCAGTTCATGACTAAATTTATGGGTGTTTTTAATCAACTTGGGATGAATGGTGAAGAACTAGAAGATCAAAGAATTGCTAAGAAGGGTCTCAGATGTTCGCCAAAAAAAAATTGACATGTTAGTTACAGTTTTTGAGTCGAGAGACTTAACAAAATTGTCTATGGAGGAGTTAATTTATTATTTATTGGATCTTCAAGAAAGAATTAAGTTACATGTCACTACTTTAGAGCATGCTTTAAAATCTAAAAATTCTATGGAATAAGGTAGAGGCATAGGTTTTCGTGGCAGGAGAGGAAAAGGAAGAGGTCAGTCTAAGTCTGATGATAGGTCACAGGTAACTCAAACACATTCAGAGCAGTCTCAAACTAATCATGGTTGTGAGTGGATAGATAAATAAAAAATTCAATGTCAACACTATAAACAATATGGACATTATAAGTTTGAATGTCTAAAATTACAACATGTTTTAAGTAAAATCAAAGCCAATGTCACAAACACTCAATGTGAAACATCAGATGCTTTATTTTTGGCATGGCAAGTGACTGTGCAGGTACCTAATAAGGATGTTTGGTTGGTAGATAACAGATGTAGTAATCATATGATTGGTCATAGTGATTTGTTTTCATATCTTGATACTTCTTAAAATTATTCTATTGGTTTGGGTGATGATCATTATGCAACATCTCCATTTCGACAATTTCATTTTTATATTTATAGTTTTAACACCTAATTTCACCTTAGGGATAGATTGTTTCTTATCATGTTCTTTCGTCCATTCACCATTACAAATTAAGCCTTACTGTACAGTTATCTCGTTCAATTTATTTATCTATTGATTTGAACTTCCATTCAAATTTCAATTGGTTAACATACGAATATTAGGAATTCATTCATACTAGATAACTTTTCCTCTTCTTAACTATTAATAGTCCATTCCATTTTATGTCAATAATATAACCCTTTTCCAAACTCTACATCTCCTTAACCCATAAAATTAAATTAGCTTGATCATACAAGCTACAACATAACCTTTTAGGTTCTATCTTAAAGTTACACCCACCCTAATTTAAATATAAGGGTATCACTCATCATTAAGGATTACCTCCCCTTTTTACACTTATGACTTCATATAACGTAATGAACCCATATGTTTATATAACTGCTATAGTAGGATCCACCTCCCTATGGCTTCCTAGCATGGTTTTGTCTTTATACATGAGATTTGTTATTCAATGATAACCCTTAGATACCTTTGATATAGTCCACTACCCATCGTACATAATACGTTGATAATAACATACAACAAAACCCTAAGTGTGTAACTTATTACCTTTTCATGCACGACAATTCAGACTTGATTTATGTTTCACCGGATAACAATTATGATATATTTGATTATGGTATTTTCTATGGTTCCATTCTTGACATGTTATGGTTTCACTTGTACCGTAGCATTAATAAAATTACTCTATCATATTAACTTTTACCAAACCATACATTAATGAGATTTCTTAGGATCTACCTTCATTTAGGAGTTAGTACAATTCACATGGCTATTCAGTTTTTTTGAAAACTTGTTGATCCACGAGAACGTATTCATGCTTTGGATCTCCTACACATGGAGGGATATGATCAAAATTTTATTAGGGTTTAGAATCCCACCATGTTTATGTTTTAACTGTTTTCATTTGATTGGTTACTATTTACATTCTTAGCATTTTTGGAGCAGAGCTAACTCTGTCAAGATTTTCCATTCCATTAATAAAAACCATTCTCTAGAATTACTCTCGGCTCTTGTTCTCAGATATTATTCTGGCTTCCTGAGAACACTACACAATGTGAAACCTAAGGAGAATATTGTGTCTTACAACCATAGTTACTCTTGCTCTTCCTTCTGGTAAGAAACACAAATTTCAAATTTATTTATTGGTTTTCTACATTGAGATTTCTGTGTTTAGTTCCTTTTTATTCTAGCCTCTTATATGGTTTTGGACAGTATCACAACGTTGATATTGTACCTAACTATGAAGCATTTAGGGAAAGTGTTGAACCCATTTGAGACCACTGCAAGTATTTTAGATGACAACTCTCATTTAAATCACATTTTTGTAAGGTCTAACTGCTATCTCTTCTGTGAAATTTCCAAATCCCTTATGAATTTCTGGGTTGTAAATCTTCTCTACGTTCCATAACCCAGATTTGAAATTGGACTCCCCGCTGTGGTTATTGTATTTATCATTTAATCTAATCACTACATTTTGTTCAGGACCTACAATGAGGCATCATCATTTCTCAGTACCAATTGCTAGCACAAATTTTTATCACTTGAATGAAATTTCAGGTAGTTATAGTTTGCAGAACCCAAATGTTTTCAATTAATGAGTTCGGCTTATAACTTCCTCTATGCAATCATTGGGTTAATTTGAAATACAATTTCCTGACAGTGTATCTTGTTACATACCCAACATTTCAGTTCTAGGATTTCCATACTTCAGTATTGAGGTTTTGTTTGCTTAGTGACAGGATTCGAAATTAGTCAGATTCTTAAAATTCCTATTTTGAAATCGTTTTAATTACTAAAGAGATATATTTAGCCCTTTGTTTTGGAAAGGAGCACTGTTGTTGAACTGCATCTTTGTGGATGAAAGATGCAGGACCAAGAAAATTCTATCTCATACTCCTGTCGCAGTCCTGAATGCAACGAACTCTCCATGGTAATGATTCCCTTCAATTTTCTCTTATTGCATTTACCATTTTAATCTATTTCTACGTAACTCTCGCATAATGTCTTTTCTGAAAGGACGTGTTTAAAATTACTGTGTATAACTATGCATATATATCCTTAATGTTTCCGAAGATTACATTTCTCTTATTGGTTTTCGAGAAACCTTGGGTTCTCATTTATTTTGGAATCCAAATCATTTTGAGTCCAAATCCTTGGATTTAATTCGTTTATGAACAAGATTCTTACGATGTATTTGTTTACTCATTTCCTTGGGTGAACAAATTATTATTCATTTCGAAATTTCATTTCATTGTCATCAGGAATTTATCCTCACTTCACTTTTTTCAGTAAAGATGTCATAACTCCAAATGGGAAATAATAATAATAAATTTTGAGTATTTGGTTGAGTTAGAAAATGGAAATTTAATTTATTGCTATTAAATTGTATACAAAAACTTGATTTATGATAATTGTTTCTTCTTCCCTGCATGCAGATAGCTTTTCAGGTTTCCTCTTAGGTAATCATTTAGTTTTATAGTACTAATTTTAATTTTAGGATTTCATTTATGTGATACTTATCGTCTTAACTAATTTATCATATTTGTTTTACATAGGTAAAAATTTCTTCATTCTATGATGCGTACAACTATTATATCATTTTCTTATCAACAATTGAAATGGACTCTTTCCTTTCAAGTTGGGCCAGTACCTATCTTGGGATTTTATGATCTACATATCAGTATAAATGCAGGGATATGATACAATCTGTTTATAGGAAAAAAAATTCTCTGATTGTGTAATTTTCATTATACTAATTTAGACTATGGACTAAAATAGAATTTGGATGTAAATCTTATATATCCCTGACTCTATAAGAGTTGAGGACTTATTTCATCTCTTATGTTTGTAAAGGACTCTGTAATAGTTATGGAATTTTATTCGTAACTCAACATTCCTGTTTAGTTGGTAACCATTAATACATAGTCCATAATAGTTACTCTATTCCTCTTTTCAATTTAGTTCATTAATATTCATATTGCTATTAATTAAATTCTTAGATCTCTTACTGTTTATTGTTCATGGGAAAGGTTAACATCAACATGCACTATAATATCCACTTATTTTCTTTCTACTTAGTACATATTCCAGACATGAATGATTTCTTCATTTTTAGTAAAGCTAGGAACTTCATTTGCTATACTATGTACATACCATTTTTCATCCATATGTATTTCTTTTCTGTACTAGTTCCTTAACAGAATTTACTACTTTTCATTATAATACTATCTTAAGAAGATTACACAAAATGATTGTTCTAAGAGTCACCTAATCTCAAATCTAACCTTTAGTAGGGTTTAGACACTCTAGGAGTTGGTACTCTTCAACTTAATGTTTGTACAACCCTACAGTAAAGACTATATTTATTATAGTCAAATTTGTTGAATGTACAAACCTTCCATAATTATTTCTAGTTTACCTTAATTGCACATCATAGACTCATATTCATAATTCCAAAAATTTCACATATATATCTATAATATCTTACTTCATCAGCACAATCATAATAGAACTAAAGTATAAGTTAAAATGAAATTAACTAGTGAATACCACTTAAGGTAGACTAGGTTCCACCCAACCTTTCAGATCTTTCTCCACATCTCCCCCCGAGCAGAGATCAAATCCTCCAGTAATAGAAAACCTCTTGTCTATACTGAATCTTTCTTATTTAAGCTTTTTTTCCCTTCAGCCAGTTTCATATCAGGATGTTGCTTTCCTATATGCCTAGGCTTTCCTTTTGTTTCTTCCACAAAAGTACTTTAAAGTTATCTTTTCCTCTTTCTAGCTTTATTACACCTCTTCCCAATAACTTCCTCTTTACTGGGGTCGCATTTTAGATTTTTATTTCCAATCTAAATTTCTATATTTAATTTATTTCCTCCAAGGATTTTTGGAGGACTGGGAAAGTATTATGATCCTTATCCATCCTCATGGATTTGGATTCCTGATCTCTCATCATTATCTAGTCCTTGCACCATTAATTACTTTTTCATTTAATTAGTTTAAATTAATAAAATATATCCACAATTAATATTTTCCCTGGGGTCCGCTTCACCATTAGAGTGTTTGACTCCCTATTTTTAAAAGCAGAAAATTAGGGACATTACACATTAGGTCAAAGCTTTAGGAAAGGGTGTTGTACCTATCATAAGCAAAAAAAATGTCATGAAGAATATGTATGATGTTTACTATGTACTAGATTTCAAGAATAATTTGTTGAGTGTTGGTCAGTTAGATACACATGGGTATGATGTTAGCTTTCACAACTCTACTTGCAAGATCTCTGATCAACATAAGTCTCTTGTTGCAAAAATTCCTATGACAAAGAACATATTGTATCAATTACAAATGAAAAATGAGAAGTTGTATGCACATAATGTTTCAACACCAAATGACACTGAATTGTGGCATTTGTGATATGGTCATTTACCTATCAAAAGTATGAGTCTATTGAAAAGATATTATATGATGAAAGGTTTGCCTGCTTTGTCTGACCATATGTATTCCTGTACAAGTTGTATAATGGGTAAACGTAAGAGAGATAGTTTTGTGTCAACCTCTTATAGAGCCAAAGAACAACTAGAGTTAGTGCATACCAATTTTTGCGGTCCAATGCAAGAAAAATAAATTGCTGGCAGTCTCTATTCTCTTACATTTATTGATGACTTTAACAGGAAAATTTGGGTGTATTTCATTAAACACAAATCTGAAACATTTTCCAAGTTCAAGGAGTTTAAAGCCAAGGCTAAAAAATAGAGTGGAAAGTTTATTAAAGTTTTCTGGTATGATAAAGGAGGTGAGTATGAATCTAACGAATTCATTTATTTTTGTAAACAACATGGTATTAAAAAACATATGAAAACCAGTTATACTCCACAGTAGAATGGGGTAGCGGAAAGAAAGAATCAAACAATTATGAATATGGCTTGAAGTCTACTCAAAAAATGAAATTTGTCTAAATATTTATGGGTTTAGGCAGTTGCATGTTCGATATATATTTTCAGTAGATCACCAACTTCCAGTATTCAAAGTCTTGTACCTGATGAAGCATGGAGTGGACAAAAGGT
Organism: Pinus albicaulis; assembly: GCA_034641835.2. Taxonomy (NCBI): domain Eukaryota; kingdom Viridiplantae; phylum Streptophyta; class Pinopsida; order Pinales; family Pinaceae; genus Pinus; species Pinus albicaulis. Next base: position 618,883,201 of record CM076569.1, read on the forward strand.
AAAATTTTCCCACTTTCGAGTATTTGGTTGTATTTCTTTCGCTCATGTTCCAGAAAAATTAAGAAAGAAGCTTGATGATAGGAGCGAAAAGTATATCTTTATAGGGTATAGTGATCAATCTAAAGCATACAAATGGTTTAATCCTATAACTATGAATTTTGCCTTAAGTCAAGATGTGAAATTATGGAATAAAAATATTGGAATGAAATGGAGAAAAATACTTGTCCTAATCATTTTATTACGTTAGATGACCATAAAGAATCTACAACGAGCACTCCAATATTATAATTTCAAGACAAAACCAATAGTATTTCATCAATAAGTAGCAATTCATCATCTTTAAATGGGTCTGATTCTAATAATCCAAAAATGAGAAGCTTAACTAATATTTACGCACAAGATGATGTTGATGATATTGTAAATTTTGCATTTCTTTCATTTTAACCTACTTGTTTTGAAGAGGCTATAAAGGACAAAGAATGGGTAGATGCAATGAATAATGAAACCAATGTTATTGAAACAAATCAAAATTGGTCATTCGAAAAGAAGCCCACAATTGCATTATCTTCAATAGAGGCCAACTACTTTGCAACGAATTCAACGTCATTTCAAGGAGTGTGGCTAAAGAGACTTCCCTCTAACTTCGCATCTATAGAAAATGAACCTATTTCAATCCTTTGTGACAAAATTTCCACTATTTCCTTGTCGAAGAACAACGTCTTTCATCAAAAGAGAAAATATATCAACATTCATTTTCACTTCATTCGTGAACTTGTCAAAAATGGTGATATTGTTCTCAAATTTTGTGATTCCAGGGAACAATTAGCGGATATCTTCACCAAACCACTAGTAAAATTGAATTTTGAATTTTAATGTCAAAAGTTAGGCATAAAACAATGTAACCCTCAAGATTAAGGAGGAGTGTTAAAGAATTAATCATTAGTTAAGAATCAGTTTTTATAGGATTAGTTAGTAGTTGGTTAAACTATTTTTGAGTTGTAACTATATATATATATATATATATATATATATATATATATATATATATATATATATATATATATATATATATAATAAAACAAGTTGTGTGTGTTTCTCATCAATTTGTTTTTTAGCTTCTATGTCTTCTTAAATTTGTCACTATAATTGTAGCATCACACGCCTTTCTACAATTTTGTTCCTTGAGATATGTACAATTTTTTTCTTGGTATATGTTCCTATGGTTCACAATAGGAATTCTAATGGATGTGCTTGAATGCCTCTAATGGATTGTAGACATCCTATCCTTGGAGTGGACAAGAGGATGGAATGAAGGAGAGAAAAAGAAAGGACGTCAATCTGATGATATTTGTAAATACACGAAGATGCTATGAATGAATAAATATGACATTAGCAGATACCAAAGTTCTCTTTCCTGCTACTTTACATGGTGGCAGGGAAGACATTAAGTATGTGATGTATCATTCATCATATTATTTGGAGTGAAACTTTGGAGTGAAGTTTCATTATTAATTTACATTTTTGTTAAAATTATAATTTTGTTATTTTCCTCTTTTAGTTAAATTGATTAATTAAACAAAATGTTATATGAAGTGAGTTACGAATGTTCTATTGATAATGCTATGGTATTAATCCATGGCATTTTCTCATAATATTGTAACGAAACATATTTACAAATTAAGAATTTTTGTTATCAATAATAGTTTTATATGATTTTTTAGATGTATAAATGTTTAACTCATATATATATATTTTAATTAATAAAAATAATACTAATTTAAAATAAAATTACAATTTAGTTTTTTTTCTTAATTTTTCTAATGTTATATGCTTTATGAAGTCCTTGTTTTGATTCACTAACCATTTAATTTATATAGCTACAATAATAATAATAAAGATTTTAACTTTACACTATTACAACTCATGTACAACTCACTCTTTCATTTTCTTCATAGCTACTATTGATTAGCTCTAAGTGTTCATACACACAAGGAATGATATAGATATATATTTAAAATCAAAGGTTACATATCTTAACTCAAGTTATATAAAAAGAAAGAAGATCATATTTCATAAGGGACAAATCTTTTTCCAAAATTTATACTTAAAAATATTTCTTTATAAATTTAATGAGCATAAGGATATGCATATATATTTGAAACCAACCTTGACTCATTTTAGGTATATCTATAAGTGTAAAACTCTCAAATTTTACACTTCAAAAAATAATTACGCTTAAAACATTTGAATCAACATCTAGATTTTTCTATGTGGAATAGAGTTTTCAAAATTATGGGTATAATAAGCATCAAACACTTACTTCATTATGCTAATTTACTCCACATCTAATTACGATAGGGCTTCCAAAATTAAATGGCTCGTAAATGTTAGTCGATAGACCTAACTCTATAATAAGTATCAAACACTTACTTCATTATGCATCTTATATTTATAGAGAGAGATATCAAATACACTTATATTTAAAAAAACATGTAACATGATTCTTAACCATGAAGATTTAGCCCTATTTTACCATTAAGACTTTTAATATATAAAATAGATTTGTTACAATATCATGTGTCAACACTATTGAATTTGTTACAATACCATGTGTCAATACCATGACTTATCAATACCACATGCCCAAAAAAAAAAAAAACTTAATTCATATTACACTTGTTCATTAAATTTTTTATTTAATTAATATTTAAGAAATATAAAAAAAACATAACTACTTTAGAGATAAACCTCATTCTTTGATTTACCTATAATTCTATAAATATTCTAGAATATCCATCAACATTAAATTCCTATCATTCAATCTAATAATATATTTAGTAGTGATCAAAAAATAAAAGTTAATATTTATCTCAAAAATAGTTTTGAGCTTTCTATTTTTTTAATTAAATTAATTAATTAAAAAGTATCATATGAACAAGCATGATATGTTTTTGGGCATGTGATATTGATAACCATGGTATTGTAAAGAAGCATATTTACAAGTGAATAATCTCCATACTTAAATGGATAAATACTAGTTAATAATCTTGTTACATGTGTTTTTTTTAAAGTATACATGTTTTTTTTTTTTCATAGTGGTTCATGTTACTTTGTGCTTGCACACATGTAATAGCTACATCCACGGTCTTAATATCTCGCAGTAAATCCTCCCAAAGGGATCTACTGTCGGCCTAACACTGAGGCATAACCCCGTGGGCGTCTAGGAGATTTGATCCTGTGACCTCTCAATCTGGGAGTACTTCCAAGCGGGGACTCGACCAATTGAGCTAACCCTTAGGGCTTCTTAAAGTATACATGTTTAACTCATATATTAATTCTTTTTTATATAAGTAATAATAATAATAATAAATTAGTGCATGAGGAGAATTCAATTAGCAATTGCCTTTTATGAAGTATAATGTAAATTGTGAAATTCAAATCACTTTAGTTGTTTAAGAAAAAAACAATATAATTAATTTAATTTTAATGATTTTTTAAAATTCTTAACAATGTGAAATATATTATAGGGTAAGTGTTTCAATGTTTTCGAAAAATTGATACTTATAAAGTCATTAAATTTATATAATTATATTAATATTTAAAAAAATAACATTTAATATATTAGTAAAATAACAAAATTAATAAAAAAATTATTGATTTTTTTTTTTAATTAGGAATATATTATAAAGTAAATGTTTTGATGTTTATATATATATATATATATATATAATTTTCATTAATACTTTGAATTAAAAAAAAATTAATAAACTACCAACCAAAAAAACAAATTAAGAATTGTGACTATGGAAGAATTTTAGACATGTCAATATTCCATCATTCAATAAGTCATCCATATACTCACAAAATTTTGCACAATACCCCAGATAATTATTGATGTAATCAAGATATTCAAAAGGTTATGTACAAATATCTAGCTCATAAAATGCCCAATATACAAGATATTCAAAAGCTTGTGCACAAATATACAAATCATGAAAAAATATCCCAATCAATGGAAATATATACATATACCACCATTGGATTTTGACTTGCGAGGAACAAAGTATGAAGGAAATTGTGTTGATGAAATGAAATTAAAACATAGTAGGTATGAGGAATCTACATATAAGGTTTCACGCTCATATGTAATATAATATGAAATTTCATGTGCCTACTAATCATGTCTTTCTTCTGTCGCCCACAGAAAGGAGGCATACATCCCCACAACATTAACTACTTCATTTTCTCTAGTTTTCTCAATAATTGGCTCAATACCCTTTAGCTCAATGCGCTTTTCTGCGAGGCCACCTCCTCTGAATTTCCGTCCAAATGCAGCATACTCTTCTTACAGATTATAGCTCATTATATTCTCGAAAGAAGGCCACTAATGAGGCACGTGGTACTTAGAACCCTCCTCATCAAATACCAGCTTGCAACCATGGTGGGTACATTCCACTAATACTCTTGCTCTTGTTACGAACTTCTGAAACAATCTCATCAGAGGGAGCTCATCATCAGGGGATCGATATAGTTCCTCACTTTCCCGTGAAAGGTATAAAACCTTTGCGGATTTCAAAAACACTAAATTAAACTCTATTGCAAATTATTTTCGCATAAAAATTTTCCTTGATGTCATCAGGGACCAAACCGACATGATTGACCTGTCATTGGCCGGTAGTGAGACCCTTAGACTTCAAACCAAAAACTGAGCTGCATTTCATGAAATTATCATATACCAATTGGCCTCCATGACATAAGCCTAAAATCTAAGCGATAAAGACCGATTAGTCCACATGTTCTATTGACTTGGCCCGTTCAAAAAATAATTCAAAGATGGCGGTAAAACAAGACTATTGGTTGGGGTTTTAATGGTGGTGGTTGCAAATATTAAGAGGCGGCATGGCAAAGATTGAAGAGGCAGTATGGTGCTACAGAAATTTAATTGCACAGATGGAGAGCTTCATACCATACAGGCTACGACCATGAAAAAATAACTTGAATTGCAGAGTTTAATAAAACCAGAATTTAATTCTCAGTGGCGTGAAAGAAACAAAGTGAAATTTACTGTTGTAGCATTTTCCCTTCTTTGCGTTGTGGCAGTTGAAGTTAAAATTAAACACTCCCCCTTAAATTCAACTGTTGGTTTTTCTACCATAACCAAACATTTCCTCAAATAATTAATATTTTTTTGCCCTAATGGTTTTGTCAAAATGTCTGCAAACTGCTCCTCTGTTCTGCAATGTTTCAAAATAATTTTACCATTGTGCACTAGCTCCCTAATGTAGTGATACTTGGCATCAATGTGTTTCGTTCTCTTATGGAACACTGAATTCTTTGACAATTCTATAGCTAAGATATAATAAATTGTTGTGCCTTTTACCTGTTCAAGACACAAGCTCCTCAACATTATTCTCATCCAAAATACTTGACATGTTGCTACTGTAGCTGCCACATACTTTGCTTCTATTGTTGATAAAGCCACAATTGGTTGTTTTTAGAAGCCCATGAAATGGCTCCTGAACCCATATGAAAAACATAACTAGATGTACTTTTCTAGTCATCTATACTTCCAGCGCAATCACTTTTAGTATATCCAATCAATTCATAATTTTCTGAATTGGTGTATAAAATTCCATACATTTTTGTTCCTTTCACATACATTATAATTATTTTTGCTGCTTGCCAATGTACCTCCTTTGGCCTTTCCATAAATCTAGAAATTAAGCTCATAGCATGCATAATATCTAGCCTAGTTACAGTCAAATACATGAGGCTTCCAACTATGCTTTTGTACAAACTAGGGTCAAAATCCTTGCTGCCGTCCTCCTTGCTCAATTTCAATTCCATCATTGTAGGAGTAATTGCTGCCTTGCAATCCTACATATTAAATCTTTCCAAAACTTCATTTACATATTTGGCTTGAGAGACAAAAAACTTATTTTCATTTTTCTCTACTTCTATTCCTAAGAAGTATTTCAACAATCCCATATCAGTCATCTCAAATTCATCCTTCATGACTGATTTAAAATTCTCAATGAGGTAAGCATAATTACCTGTAAAGATCACATCATCAACATACAAAACAACAATCAACATCTTACCATATTTCTGCTTGATGTATAATGTGGGTTATCTTTCACATTTCTCAAACCCATTTTCCAGTAGATAGACATCTATCCTACTATACCATGATCTTGGTGCTTGTTTCAGCCCATAAAGAGTTTTATTCAATCTGCAAACTTTGTGCTCTTGGTATGCTTTCTCATAGCCTAGAGGTTGTTCAACATAAACCTCTTCCATCAATGCTCCATTTAGAAATGCTGATTTCACATCCATTTGGTAAACCTTCCACTTGTGTTGTGCTGCTATGGACAACAATGCTCTCACTGTTTCCATTCTTGCAACTGGTGCAAAATTTTCCTCATAATCTCTTCCTTGTTGCTACTTGTAGCCTTTGACAACAAGCCTGGCTTTGTGCCTTTCAATCTTTCCTTAAACATTGCTTTTGGTATTGTAGACCCATTTCACTCCAATAAATTCTTTGCCTTTTGGGAGATCAACCAATTCACATGTTTTTTTTTCTCTATTGCATTCATTTCTTCATCCATAGCATCTATCCATTTCTTATCTTTTATAGCTTCTTCAAAATGAATAGGATCATCTACATGACAATACAATGCAAATAAAGAGTTCATACCTTCATTTGCTGCCTCTTGCTCATAAATATCATTCAAATTTCTGAATCTAGTTCCTCTTTCACTTGGTGTACTTGTGCTTGTAGAAGCACTCAAATATGCTCCTTGTGGTGTGCTTGGAGAAGCATTGTTATCACTTCTCAAGGGTGTTCTCATTCCTTCTTGTGGTGTCCCTTGTTGTCCTTGTGTTGGCAGAGGTGGTGCTGCTAATGAGGGATATATTTCAGCCATCTCTTCCTCATTATCATCATGAGACAAAAAGCTCTTCACATTCACTGTTTTCCCAATGCTTCCATCCCAAGCTTCTTCTTCAATGAAGTACACATCTCTGCTTATAACAAACTTCTTGGTGGATGGGTTATACAACCTGTATGCCTTGGATTCTTCACTGTATCCAATAAATATGCACTTCTCCCCTTTACTATCCAACTTCTTCCTCAGCTGATCTGGAATGTGTGCATAAGCCACACAACCAAAAACTCTCATGTGGGTGAGACCTTGTTTTATGCCACTCCATGCTTCTTTCAGAAATTTGTTCATTACAGCTTTGGTTGGGTATATATTCATGATATATGCTGCACAATGTACAACTTCAGCCCAATATTCATTTGGAAAATGTTTTGCCTTCAGCATACTTCTTACCATATCCATGATGGTCCTATTTTTCCTTTCCGCAACTCCATTTTGCTGCGGTGTGTACTTTGCTGTAAATTGCTTTTGTATGCCATTTTCTCTGCAAAAACACAAAAAATATTTTGAGATATACTCACCTCCTTTATTAGTTCTTAAAAATTTAATATGTTTCCCACTTTGGTTCTCAACAAGAGCCTTAAAGTGGTAGAATTTCTCAAACACTTCACTTTTATATTTCAAGAAATACACCCAAGTTTTTCTTGCGTAATCATCAATAAAAGTCAGCATATAGTGACTACTTGCTAGTGATGGTGTTTGCATTGGTCCACACAAATCTGAATGGACAATTTCTAAGGGTGCCTTTTCCCTTATGGTCTTTCCTGATGGAAAGCTTTCTCTATCTTGTTTTCCCAAGATGCAGCCTTCACATAGGCTGTCTGGTTTCTCAATCAATGGTAATCCCTTTACCATTCCTTTCCTCTGCAACAAATTCAAACCTCCAAAGTTGAGATGTCCAAATCTCAAGTGCGATCACCAATTTTATTTTTCTTCTATTTGGAATGTCTCTTGTGTCACTACTTCCATTTCAACTCCTTTCTTCAAATCTGCTCTCATCTTGAGAGAGAACATTCTGTTCCTTGTCATCTTCACTTGTGCAATGCATTTCTTGCTTGTTGGTTTATCCATGATGGTGCATGCATCATATTCAAAGAAAAAATTGTACCCCTTTTGAATGAGTTGTCCAATGCTCAAGAGGTTACACTTCATACCAGACACATAGTATACATTTGATATGGATCTTCCTTCTCTTTTATTTGTCAAAACACTTTGTCTTTTCCCATGGCAGAGACCTTACTATCTATCCGCAATGTTACTTCAAACTTTACATTTTCATCTAACATGGAAAACATAGAAATGTTTCCAGTCATATGGTTGCTACATCCTAAATCTAGAAACCATATACCTTCATTCTTTTCCTCACCCATATTACATACTAAAAACAACTTCTCTTGACTGATATTTTCTTTAGTAAAATTAGCACTGGGTCTATTACCCATGCCACTCTGTTTCTTCCTACGTTCATTGGCATAATGACCATACCTTTTACAGTAATGACATTGGACTTGGGATTTATCAAACCTTTGTCCATGTGCTTTATTTTGTCCACCTTGCTGGCTGCTGCCATGGCCTTGGTTCTGATTTTGATTGTTGCCCCTTCCATTTGCATTTATAGGCCTATTTCTTCCTCCTCTATTTTGGCTTCTACCTCTTCCTTTTCCTCTGTAGTTTCCTTCGCCTTGATCTCTTCCTCTTCCAAAATACATTTGGGTCTTGAAGGCATGCTCCAAAGATGAGTTTGTTATTCTTCCCAATATTTGTTCATGTGTCATCAATGATGCATGAAGCTCATCAACTGTAAAGTTTGAGAGATCATTTGTCTCTTCAATGGTTGTGACTATTACATCAAACCTTGAGGGTAAGCTCCTCAATACTTTCTCCACTATCCTTATTTCTTCAAGTGTCTCTCCATGAGACCTTATCTGGGTAACCAACCCAATCACATGTGTGAAGAATGAGCCTATGTTACCAGTCTCTTTCATACAAAAAGTTTCAAAGTCTCTCCTCAGCAATTGTAGCTTTACTGCCTTCACCTTCTCCATACCTTGTTAGGCAGTCTGGAGGGTATCCCATGCATCCTTGGACCTCTTAGCTGCTGCTATCCTTGGAAACAAACTTTCATGCACTGCTTGATAGAGATAGAAGAGGGCTTTTGAGTCCTTCCTATTTCTCTTCAGCAAATCCTTCTCTGCCTGTGTCAAAGCATTAAAATAATTTTCATCTATTGGTTCTTCAAAACCATCTTCAACAAACTCCCATAAGTCTTGAGAGGCAAACAAAGCTCTCATAGTGATTGCCCAATAGTCATAGTTTTCCCATTGAACTGTGGGAGTTGATTATTTACAATATTCGTACTTGTGCTGGCTCCTGCCATGGCTAGCACACTGAACTATGCTTTAAATTTCACTGTGTTTTTAAACAAACTGTCTCTCTACCTAAGAGACAAACTCTGTCTTGAAAAAGACTTCTCTGGACTGCCCTCTTTTATAACAAAAAAAAACTCTATTTTTGCAAATACCTGGACTTTTGCCGAGCCTTCACACTGCTGGAGAACTACTTCAAAAAAATCCTTCCTTTAGCTTCTTTGACAATCCTTCAAAGAGCCTGGACTATCTCTGATACCATGTTGGAATTTCAGAGTATTCCAAAACACACAGAGGAATAAAAATAATTCCTCCTCTTAGCACAGAGATTAAAAAAATACTTGTTGGACAAAGATGGCACACAATAAACTATTTCATTAAAATTAAAAATCTATTACAGAGGATGCCACAATATGGCATTTACAAAGAAAAAATTCAATTGCTGCTCACACAGTGTTCTTCTTCACAAAATCTGTTCTCTGTCACAAAATACACACAGTAATAAAAACTTGTTTTTCAACCTTCTGGAAATTTCAACAACTCTCTACTTTCACACTCTATCTCCTCTTTTTTTAATACAATCAACACTCTGTTTTTGTACTCATTTTATATTTTAAAAAGTACACAGATGTTTACTTGCCTTCTAGATTTTTCTTTTTAAGAAAAATAAACAGTTCTTAATGTTACATTTGTTCACGGAATTTAATTTTCATTAAAATGCACATTTTATTTATTATTATATATATATAATACAACCTTATACATATTATAACCCAATATATAAAAAAAAAACTTTATGAGTTGAAAACTCATATCACCGTGGCCTTTTTAAAACAAACAAAAAAAATATTAACCCTTTTTAACCTAAGGTATAAAACCTTCACGGATTTCAAAAACACTAAATTAAACTCCATTGCAAACAATTTTCACATACCAATTTGCCCTGACATCATCAGGGACCAAACCCGTGCGATTGGCCTGTGATTGGCCGACGGTGGGACCCTCTGACTTCAAACTAAACACTGAGCTGCATTTCATGAAATTATCGCATAAAAATTGGCCTCCATGATATAAGCCTAAAATCTGTGCGATAAACTTTGATTGTTCCACGTGTTTTGTTGACTTGGCCCATTCAAAAAATAATTCAAAGCTGGCGGTAAAACAAAATTGTTGGTTGAAGTTTTAATGGTGGTGGTTGCAGGTATTGAGAGGCGGCATACCGAAGATTGAAGAGGCGGTATGGTGCTAAAGAAATTTAATTGCGGGGATGGAGAGCTCCATACCATACAAGCTACGGCTATAACAAAATAAACTTGAATTGTAGAGTTTAGTAAAACCATAATTTAATTTTCAGTGACGCGCAAGAAACAAATTGAAATTTAGTACTATAGCATTTTTCCTTCTCTGCACTGTGGCAGTTGAACTTAAAATTCAACAACAATTTCTTTAAAGTTGTTTGTCAAGATCCTTACTGATCAATGATGTAATGGAGGTAATTTCTGAAAAATAGAACCCTCCTTTTGTTTGAACATTGAGAATGTTGTTGAGCAGTAATTTTTAAGGGCAATCAATATATTAAGTGGGTGCTGATCGTCGGGCCCCACTCACGACATGGAGCAGTGTCCAAATAGGTCTATATGTGAGACGCCATTATTGTCTGTAAGGATTATCGACGATCTCCAGCGTTCACACGGTACATTAAGGTCGTCAGCGTACTCATCTCGTCCTCTCCCTCATTTCTCCAATTCACTTATATGTAAATCAACATTTGTTTAACTATTCTAGTTTTTAAGTTTTTGCGGTTGGTTTGAGCAATCGTGAATGGTTATTTAAAATGCATTATCATAATCATTTAAAAAAAAATTGTGTAAGATTTGAATTTTATAAATTATATCGATTAAATTTATAATAAAAATGTTTTTCATAATAATTAAGATAATGTGGTTTATTCCAAAGACAAATATGAAAAAAACCAATCAATTTCAAGTCAAGAGTTGTCTCGAAGGATTTCTGGACCATTTATTATATAGAATTGATTGGTTTTTTCATCTAGATGAACTACATTTGATGATTCAAAATGTCTACCCAATAATTTTGAAAAATATCAAATATATTAGTTAAATTCAAATAAAATTCCCAAAAATATTTAAAAAAAACTTCACAACATAAATAATTGAACTTAGCTTTGTAAATGTTGATGAACAGTAAACCCTCCGAATTATATGATGACTGAAATGCCACATTGGTAAGGCCTGCCCTACCTGCACGTGAAGCAGCAGAAAACAGAACTCTGGTGTCCGCTAATGTCATATTCATTCACTCCTGGCATATTCAGAATCGCAGAAAAGGACTGCGAGGGTACAATTACAGATCGGTCCAATTTCCAATTGTTAGTAAAATAATTACAGAATATATTCACACTCGTATCAAATCCTATCCCCGTAAATTCAATCTTTTCCTCGAGAAATTTGATATGTCTCAACCGTTCAATAGCCTAGTGAAGATATCACTCAGCGATGGTTGGGAAGAATTTTTCCGTTTAGCTGGAAGTGTCAAAATATAAATACCTCGCCAATGGAACTGTGTTAATTTCTGTTAAATTTCCATTCGAGTCCATTAGGTTTTCGGTTGGGAATTTGAAATTAAGGTCATGTAACATGAATAAGGGGAGTACTGACCATCATCCGTTATCTCACGTGGAACCGATAATGGAGATGAATTCGCCAGAGAGATCAGGATCCACTGGGAAAAGGAGCGTTGTTTCACGGCAAATTAAGGAACTGTATCGATCCCCCTGATGATCAGCTCCCTGTGATGAGATTGTTTCGAAAGTTCGTAACAAGAGGAGTTGTATTAGTAGAATATGCCCACCGTGCCTGCAAGTCGGTATTTGATGAGGAGGATTCCAAGTGCCAGGTGCCTGAAGATCATGCTCTCCTTGGATGGAAATTCGGAAGAGGTGGCCTCGCAGAAAACGGCATTGAGCTGATGGGTATTGAGCCGATTAGTGAGCAAACTGGAGAAAAGGAAGTAGTTAATATTGTGGGGATGTATGGTTCGTTTCTGTGGGCGACAAAAGAAAGCCATGGTTAGTAGGCGCATGAAACTTGATATTATATTACATATGCGTGTTACACATGATATGTAGATTCCTCATGCCTACATTGTTTTATTTTCATTTCATCAGCACAATTTCCTATGTACTACGCTCCACGCTGGGAGAAATTCAATGGTGGTATCTGTATATTTTTACATTGAGGAATAATTTTTCATGTTTTTTATATTTGGGCAAAAGCTTTTGAATATCTTGATTAGATCAAGATTTTTCTTGGATATTGTGTAGAACTTTTTGAGTATATTGATGGTGGAATTTTGACATGTCTAAAATTATTCCAAAGCTTTAATTCTTAATTTCTTATTTGATTGGTATTTTATTAATTTGGATATTTGATTTGAATATATATATATATATATATATATATATATATATATGTATGTTATTTTATAATATATTTCAAATTATTAAGAATAAAAAAAAATAACAAAAAAATTATGTTATGTTATATATATATATATATATATATATATATATATATATATATATATATATATATATATATATATATATATATATATATATATATATATATATATAACATGTATTTTAATTTTAAATATATTAAATATTGTTGTTAATATATTAATATAATTATAAAAATTTAATTATTTGAGAGGTATCATTTTCTTGAAATATTGAAACACTTTATAATATATTTAGTATGGTTAAGAATTTAAAAAATTCATAGAAGATAAATAAATTATATTTTTTTAGTAAACACTTTCTTTAAAATATCACAGTTTATCAATACCACATATCTAAAATCATATGATGCCTGTTCATATGATACTTTTTTAATTAATCAATTTAATTAAAAAAATAGAAAGAGAAAAATTATTTTTGAGATAAATATTAACTTTTAATTTGTTATCTCTACTAACACAATAGTAGTATGTGGTCACCACTAAATGTATTATTAGATTGAATGATAGGAATATAATGTTCATGGAATATTCTAGAATATTTATAGTATTTTACACAAATCAAAGGTTTAGGTTTATCTCTAAAGTAGTTATGTTTTTTAAATATTAATTAAAAAAATATTATATGAACAAGTGTCATATGAATTGAGTTATGATTTTTTGGGCTTGTGGTATTGATAAGTCATGGTATTGACACATGGTATTGTAACAAATTTCAATTTATAGATTACAAATATTCATGGTAAAATGAGTCTAAATCTTTGTGGTTAAGAATCATGATATATTTTTAAATATAAATATATTTGATATCTCTGTATATATAAAATTTATAATAAAGTAAGCGTTTGATACTTATTATAGAATTACACCTATATGTCTAGATTTACCAACCAACCATTTAATTGTATAAGATGTGTAATGAAGTAAGTTATAAAATTACACCTATCTGTCTAGATTTACCAACCATTTAATTTTGGAAGCCCATTTTAAATATACACACATATCTGTGCAATTAGATACACACATATCTGTGTAATTAGATGTTGATTAAATTAGGCAAAATGCCTAATGAAGGAAGTATTTGATGTTGTGACATCCCTTAACCTTTTAAAAAAACAAACTTTTTTTATGTCAATTACCATTGGTTGGAAACATATATGTTCATTTCAAATTGAAGTTAACATGGTATTCTTTATATATATATATAAAACTTTGATTATTATTGGTAATCCATTACAAGTACCATATTATTAGTCACCCTTGACTATTTTGATTGGTAAATCATTGAAATTTAATTAGCTTTTAAGTTGATCCAAATGTTTTCCACTAAATTCTTGTTTAACCAAAATTTTACAATGATTATTTTCATTTATGAAATTTTTTGATGTTGATGGAAGAAAATGGAATTCTTATTATCTACTTATCTTATCCACCTGCAAAAATGTAGTGACAAAATATATTTATCCAAGTTTAGTTTATTTCTATTTTCCTTGGCTTTTTTCTATTTTCCTCATCGCAGGCCACCCAAAGGTGTGATCACTACTTTGACAAAATTCCAAAAAAGGTTATTAAAATCCTTCATGAGATTAGTTACTAGTATATAGTATGGTTACCTATATCCCCTATTTAATCATTGATATAAGTAATAGAGCTAATACACTAAGCTGGTGATACTAAGTTATCTCGCTCTAATTGAATATGTGTTATTACCATTGATTCAAAGAAGAGCTTAAAAAAGGAGCTTTAGAACCACAACTTTCATGGAAACAGTTCCCGCAGATGTTTGCAAGTTCTTTTCTATAGTGTACCACACCCTCTTATTTATGTTGCTGAGACAATGGGTAAAATGCCACTTGTGGGAAAATACCACATGTTGGAGACTTGTCAGAAAGTGTTGCAGGTGGTGTATCAACAATAATGTGGCAGGTGCCTCATGGTAAGGTAATTTAAGCAATCATGTGGCAGGTGGTAAGGAAGTTTCTCCCTCTGTGGTATAGGAGAAAATATTATAATATCCATCCAACGATTCTAAAGGGGAAGGTCTTATCCAACAAATCCAGAATCCATCCAATGATTCTGAAAGGGGAAGGCCTCATCTAGCTAATATAAAATCCATCTAGCGATTCTGAAAGGGGAAATTCTCATCCAATGAATCTAAAATCCATCCAACGATTCTGAAAGGGAATGTATCTTTGTGGGCTCAAATCATATGCATTAAAAAAAATAAAACCATAATATTAAACCACAACCTACAAAAAAACCTAAGAAAATTCGAAGTTTCTTACCTAATTACTTTTTTTTTTTTTAATAATCAGAGTACTTAGCAGGACAAACAATTGGTTCTTTCTTCTTAAATGAGAAGGCTTTCTCTTATCATCTTTTGTTGTACAAAACCTGCTTGCACAATCCGAAAAGATAGGGCTTATAGCTCTCCTTCCTACCTGCACAATAAAATAGATAGGCTTATATTCTTCAGATATATTTCAATTTATGCTTGAGCTTTCATGATTTTGTTCACTATATTCCATCCCACAACAAGCAAATACAGATAGCTTCAACTTATGACAATTCCTATTTTGTTGGATATTGATATGTTTTTTTTCTTTTTACTTTTTACTGAAACAGGTTATGGCCCTAGATATTGAACTAAATATGTGGTAAATATTTTGTATGGTAAGTCTTAATAAAGGTACGAGTGAGTTAGTATGAACCTTCTCACCCATCCTAATACATGTTGATGTTTGGATAAGAGAAGGGTTTATAGCGATATCTACTGAGCGTTGGGCAGACTGGGCATTTCTTTCTTTAGGCGTACTCGACGTACTTATATGTAGGGTATGGAAACCATGTAGGTAAATTGCATTGGGTGAAAGATATAGGAATGGAAAGAGATCGAGCTTGACCATTGGACTAGGAATAACATCTTGGGAAGTTTATATATTCTCACAAGGTAGTCACAAAAAGGAGAGGTTTTTTGTGATTACTATCAGTTTCATGGTGTCAAGTCACGTCAGGTGTGTAATGTTCGTGAGCTTGCCCAAATTCTGTGATTTTGATAATGCCATCATGATGGCGATGGGAAATTCCTCCCAAGAATATATACAAACTAGGTATATATCACTTTCATAAAAGATATATATACACACGCTATCTCGGTACGATCTGAATAGATAGGGCTTATAGACCTTGTTCCAACCTCCACAATCTGAATAGATAGGGCTTATAGCTTCGTATTCTAGCTTATAGGGATTACAATCTCAACAATGGAAGTACAGGAGGGATAAGTGCTTGCCAGTTGCTGAAGGGTTGGTATTCTTGGGAGGGCTATAATTGTAGTTGAAGTCTCGACAATCATGTTTTCCTTATAGCCATAGCACACCTTATGGGGCAAGTGGTTCTACCCTCTCTGGTCCCGAACAGAGCTAGCACCTACCAGTCAGAGATCAAAGAGAATACAGAAAAAGGGGAAGGGAACAAAAAAGGGTAGGAGCATAAATATTTATAGAATTAGACTCTGCAGCAGCTGCATGCTAGCCAATCTCTAACAATAAGAATATAGAATAATTGTTCATGAGGATGGATCAAACCATACCATTGATAAGAATCCAAGTATTTTACTGAGACAAAATTTCTCCTATTCGCATAGCTTCCTCCTTAGACATATCATTGACCATAGTTGAGTTAGAGGGCATCTCCTGTGTGGTATGCAACAACAGTGCTTGGATATATTGAGGCGTCCAACATTTGAGTTTCCAATAGGCTTTCAATACCTCACACCTTTCATCTAATAGACTACTCAGCGTAAATCAAATAGGTTAGTTCTTCAAGGATATAGGAGTTAGGCTAGGGTAATGATATCCTTTTTAAAAAACAATAAGCTTGTCCTCAACATCCATTTTATTTAGGAGCGGTCTATCTGCATGCATTTCCACATGTCTTGTGCAATTAACCCTATGGAATAAATACCTAGATGAAAGTTCGCATGGCAGGAGCATCCATCCCTATTCAAGATTATTCGAGTTCTTTCCATGCTACTTATTTACCTAAATAGTTAGGGAGACAAAGCATAGAGCACTATTATTCACATTGGACGTTGGGCATTGAATTATCGCAAAGAGGATTAAGTGGTAAAGTAGTGGGCCTAGAGGGGCATACAAGTGGTAATTGGGTGGAAGCTAGAGGCGATTTGTGATGGGTGACCTCCCGGGAAGTCCTGGTTACCGGGTACAAACCCCGAAAGTGATGATTGATGCTATGTGAATAATTTCACTATTTTCAATCCCACTTCTTCACCCATGTGAGCATCCCTCAATGCAATGTGTGCTAAGTGAACTATTCAAAAATCACGAGAAATTAGTTACTTATGACTACCTCTCATGGAAATGGTCATAGATGAATGAATTACTTAACGTAGTTGAATCCCAAAAAATAATATCTAATATAATGCACCTCGAAAACCACTCATTAAATATGAAAAGTGAAGGGAGATCTAGTTGAATTGTTCATGAGGCACAATACTTGCTATGATTTTGCAAATGGATTGGCAAGATAAGTGGGATTGATTGTGGGGAGAAATCCACAGTTAAGCGCACTTGAGCCAAAGGTGATCTGGGATGGGTGACCTCCAAGAAAGTCCTAGTTAGTGGGTGTAAACCTCAAAATTGATGATTGACCCTATATGTTTAATTTGGCTAGTGTAAATCCCACTTCTTCACCCATGTGAGCATAGCCTGATGAAATGAGTGCTCAGTGTACTATTTCAAAATCATGAGAAATTAGTCACTTATGACTACCTCTCATGGAAATTCTCATATATGAATGACTTACTTAACGAATTTGAATCCCAAAAATGATATCTAATACAATGCACTGTGAAAACTGCTCAATAAATATAAGGAGTGAATGGATATATAATTGAATGTTTCATGAGGCACAATACTTGCTAAGGTTTTGCAAATGCGATAAAAATCTAAGTCGGCTTGATTGTGGGGAAAAATCCACAGCTGAGCACTTGAGCCAGAGGCAATCTGGGATGGGTGACCTTCAAGGAAGTCCTGGTTACCGGGTGAAAGCCCTAGAAGTGATGATTGACACTATGTGATTCATTTCACTAATTTCAATCCCACTTTTTCACCCTTGTGAGCATTGCCCGATGAAAGGAGTGCTAAGTGGACTATACAAAATTCATGAAAAATTAGTTAGTTATGAATACCTCTCATGGAAATGGTCATATATGAATGACTTACTTAACGCAGTTGAATACCAAAAAATGATATCTAATATAATGCATTGCGAAAATCCCTTGTTGAATACAAAGAGTGAATGGAGCTCTACTTGAATGGTTCATGAGGAACAATACTTGCTAAGGATTTACAAATGGTTTAGCAAGCTAAGTGGGATTCATTGTGGTGAAAACTCCACAGTTAAGTGTGATTGAGCCAGAGGCAAACTTGGGAAGTCTTGGCTTTCGGGTGCAAGACCCCGAAGTGATGATTGATGCTATGTGATTCATTTCACTAGATTCAATCCCACTTATTCACCCTTTTAAGAATCACCTAATGTAATGAATGCTAAGTAGAATATTCAAAAATCATGAGAAATTAGTCATTTATGACTAAATCTCATGGAAATGGTCATAGATTAATGACGTACATAGCGCAATTGAATCCCAAAAAATTATATATAATATAATGCACTACGAAAAACCCTCATTAAATAAAAAGATTGAAGGGATCTCTACTTGAATGGTTCATGAAGCACAATAATTGATAAGGTTGTGCAAATTGGGTAGAAAGCTAAGTGGGATTGATTGTGGGGAAAACTCCACAGATAAGCGCGTTTGAGCCAGAGGCGATCTGGAATGGGTGACCTCCTGGGAAGTCTTGGTTACTAGGTGCAAGCCCCCAAAGTGATGATTGACACTATCCAATTCATTTCAATAGTTTCAATCCCACTTCTTCACCCTTGTGAGCATAACCCGATAAAATGAGTGGTAAGTGGACTATTCAAAAATCATGAGAAATTATTTAGTTGTGACTAACTCTCATGGAAATGGTCATTGCTTTATGACTTAATTAACGAATTTAAATCCCAAAATATGATATCTAATATAATTCACTACGAAAACCCATCAACACTTAAATACAAAGATTTAAGGGAGTTATACATGAATGGTTCATGAGGCACAATACTTTGTAAGGTTTTACGAATGGGGTAGAAAGCTAAATGGGTTTGATTATGGAGAAAACTCCATAGTTAAGTGTGCTTGAGCCATAGGAGATCTGGAATGGGTGACCTCCTATGAAGTCCTGGTTACTGAGTGCAAGCCTTGGAGGTGATGATTGATTCTATCTGATTCATTTCACTAGTTTCAATCCCACTTCACCCATGTGAGCATTACCCGATGCAATGAGTGCTAAGTGGAATATTCAAAAATCATGAGAAATTGTCAGTTATGACTAACTCTCATGGAAATGGTGATAGATGGATGACTTACTTAACACAGTTCAATCCCAAAAATGAAATGTAATATAATGCACTGCGAAAACCCCTCACTAAATACAAATATTGAAGGGATATCTACTTGAATGGTTCATGAGGCACAATAGTTGCTAAGGGTTTTTAAATTGAGTAGAAAGTTAAGTGGGCTTGATTATGGGGAAAAATCCATGGATAAGTGTGCTTGAGCCAGAGGCGATCAGGGGTGGGTGACCTCTAGGGAAGTCCTGGTTACTTGGTGCATGTTAGGTCCCTATATTACTAGTGTAGTCCCTTATTGTTGTTAGTGTAACCCCGTTATTATTGTTGTTGTGGCCCTGTAGCCCCAATATTGTTATTATTGTGCCCTTACATTATTATTGTTTGGTCGGCTAGGATTATATTGTGATCCCGTGGACTCCTATATATAGAAGGAGGTTTTTTCATTTGTGTCATCCAAGAATTGTTCATTTATGTAATTTAAAGGATGTTTACTCCTCGAGTTGGCTTATTTCTAAGGTGTTGGTCTCTCTATTATTCTATTTATGGAGCTCGTTTCATAACATTTGGTATTAGAGCTTTGGATTCTAGGGTTGCACTGCTCCAAACAGGTCATTGTGGAATTTTCGCTATAACACTTCTTATACGAAGTTTCAGAAGTTGAAATGTTTATCACGCGAAGCTGAAATCCCAAGGAACTTCGTGTAAAAGTTTCAGATATTGGTTCGCAATACTTTCAGAGATATAATCTGTGGAAGTTAGGGTTTTTTTCAGGCTCCCGAATTTCATCCCTAAGAGGTGACCATGGGAAAATTATCATAACTCTCTCTCTGAGAATCGGATTGGAATTATGTAAAAAATTTCCACAAGTACACATACTGTATTTTCCTGTGTATCAATTTCAAAGCCGAAGGAGGAAACAATGACATGTGGCATGCCATACAAGTTTGATCTACCGAACTAGTCCATAATTAGGTCATTGTGGTAGATTGGACATAACTTTTCCTTGAAGAATCCAAATAGGTTATACATGTGGCATTCAAAAGACAATTCATAGGCCTATTACATAACCAAATTTTATATATTGAGGATCCTAAATCACATAGATAATTCAATTTTAATATCGAGCTCCTTGAAATCAAGAAAAATATGTGTATTTTGTTTTCGAATTGCATAAGTCTTGTTTGAAAAATTAGTTTGAATTGATTCAAAGGGAATATTGTAGAATAGATATCAGTGTTTGGTTCTAAATTCCCACTAAAAACTATTCAGCACCCATTAAGCTTTCAGAAGGCTCTACTATGACTCATGAAGACTAAGAAGTGCAACATGACGTATCAAAATTACAAGAGCAAGTGCACCAAATTTCACTCTCGCAAAGAGAAACAAAAAATGAAATGGAAGTTTTGAATAAAGGCATGGAAGCTAAGATGGATGGTTTCAAGAAATCCATGGAATGGATGGTTTTAAGAAAGGCATGGAATATAATATGGATGGCATGGAAGCTAATATGAATGAAATGGAAGCTAAGATCGATGAAAAAATGAAAGATAATATGGAAAACATGAAGAATGATCTAAAAGAAGACATGGGAGGTTTCACAAAATTGATACAAGAAATTTTTCCTCATGCTGAAAAGATAGTAGATGAAACTCATAATGAGAAAAAAATAAATGTTAATCATGATTTCATAAACTCTAATGTTGGATGGAAGAACCACCATATTCCAAAGATGGATATGAGGAAGTTTGATGGAAAGGATCCCGTAACATGGATACTAAATATGGAGCAATATTTTGATATAAATAATGTGTAAAACACACAAAAGGTACGCATTTCAACTTTGCATTTAGAAAAAAATACATTTGTATGGTATCGATGGCTTTTCTCCCATAAAAAATTTGTCACTTGGTCAATTTTTATGGAGGAAATGATAGCACATTATGAGGATATAAAGAGCAACACCTTCTTTAGCCAATTGATAAATCTAAAAGAAAGGGGTTTAGTGGTGGAGCACATTGAGGACTTTAAAACATTTAATATAGGGGTAACTGATATTCCAATAGAACATGGGATTAATGACTTCATAGGGACTTTAAATGATAACATACAACATGAGGTTCACCTTTGGGAATCTAATTAATTAGAGAAGGCATTCAAGTTGGCAAGAAAAATTGAATGTAAATTTATGGCGACAAGGCAGCCTACCACTCACATCTATAACATTAGGGGAATTTTGAGGTCTAAAATGGGCCTCCTAAAAAAATGTATAAAAAAATAAAATTTATAAGAACCAACAGGATTCAAGAAGATGATGTCAACCATGGGGGATGATTCACCATTTTTTAAGTAAAAGGGTAAAAATATTAAAAAATAATAAAATAATAAAACTATTTTTTCAACTTGTATTTTCAACTTATCTCCCAAAGTTTTTACTCAAATTTCGAGGGAGAGTACTCGTTGGATTCAAAATTTAATTCTTCATCCAAGGAGTACCCATGTTTCATACTTTTGGTGGACCCTGCTACACAAAAAATGAGAAATACATAAAAAAATGTGATTACAATCACGGTTTTCATGTATTTCTCATTTTTCGTGTAGCGGGACCCATCAAAAGTATGCAACATCGGTACTCCTTAGACGAGGAATTAAATTTTACATCCAACGAGTACTCCCGCTCAAAATTTGAGTAAAACATTTGGGAGATAATTTGAAAAAGTAGTATTTTCTTTTTTCCCTCTAAAATTTGATGATGTCATCAAATCTTATTTTATTATTTCCACTATTATTTTATAATTTCTTTAGGAGGCCCATTTTAGACCTCAAAATTCCCCTAATGATATGGAAATGTTGCTACTCCTAGAGTTCCACAACCTACAAGGTTGACACCACAAAAATTCGAAGAAAAAAGAGAAAAATGGATTTGATAAAGTTGTGATAGCAAATACACTAAAGGTCATATGCTGAGAAGAAATTATTTTACATATATTGTGAAGTGGAGGAATAAAATGAACAAGAAACTTCAAAATAAGAGGCTATACACCAATAAACAACCCTAGAAGAAGAAGAACTGAGTCTGACCATATCGTGTAATGCATTGGTATTAATTATCACTCCTCAAACTCTTAAGATAGAAGGGCATATCAAGAATAAAAAGGTAAATTTGTGTTTATTGATTCAGGTAGTACCCCATATTTTTATTCATTGTAAGGTAGCCAAGGAATTGAATTGTTTCCTATACCAAACACCAGAATGTCAAATGATGGCTGCAAATGGAGGAACTATAAATTTCTCTAGAAAATTCCAAAATATCAAGCTATCCATGGGGGAATATGTATTGAATAGTCCAATTCTTTCCAGTCCAATGGGAGGTGTTGATGTTGTACTAGGAGTACAATGGTTACAATATTTAGGGACGTTAACTTTTAATTTTCAAGAAATTTTCTTGAAATTTTTTTCGGAAGGAAAGGAAGTTGAATTACGGGTTATTGTAGGGAAGTCGGGAAAGATAATAAGCATTAATATCATGAAAAAGCTTCTGAAGAAAGAACAACGAGGCTTAATTTCACAATTATGCTCACTAGAAGTTGCAACATCAAAATCATGTATTTCTCCAGATCTCCAAAAATTCTTGGACAATCATTCCAAGGTGTTTGAAAATCCCAAAAGACTCCCACATATTCGTGATCATGATCGTGCTATTCATTTGATTCTAGGAAGTTTTCCTCCAAACATCAAGCCTTACAAATATCCTTATATCCAAAAGAATGAAATTGAACGCATGATTACATAAATGTTAGAGGTTGGTATAATTCAACCTAGTCAAAGTTATTTCTCTGCTCTAGTAGTATTGGTGCACAAGAAGGATGGATCATGGCGCATGTGTCCGGATTATAGGTAGCTCAATAATCTCACTATTAAAGATAAATTTACCATTCCTGCGATTAATGAATTATTGGATGAATTACATAGAGAAATTTATTTTACCAAGTTGGATCTTCGTTGATGATATCATCAAATTAGAATGAATAATGAAGATATTCCGAAAAAAAACATTTCAAGCTCATGAGGGTCATTATGAATTTTTGGTCATGCCTTTTGGCCTTACCAAAGCACCTCTACATTTCAAGGGTTGATGAATTCCATTTTCAAACCCTTCCTTAGTAAATTTGTGCTAGTATTTTTTGATGATATACTAATCTACAACTGATCTCGGAAGGATCACGTTCAACATGTTGACAGGGTGCTCAAACTATTGGAGGAGAAAAATTATATGTAAGAACATCCAAATGTTTCTTTGGCATACAAGAGGTGGAATATCTTGGTGATTGTGTCTCACGAGGGTGTTAAGGTAGACGTGTTTAAATTTATTGTGTGTGTGTGTGTGTGTGTGTGTGTGTGTGTATATATATATCCTTAATGTTTATGAGGATTACATTTCTCTTATTGGTTTCTCAGAAACCTTGGGTTCTCATTTATTTTGGAATCCAAATCATTTTGAGTCCAAATCCCTAGATTTAATTCGTTTATGAACGAGATTCTTATGATGTCTTCGTTTCCTTAGGTGAACAAATTATTATTCGTTTTAGAATTTCATTTCATTGTCGTGCGGCATTTAACCTCACTTCACTTTTTTTTAGTAAAGATGTCATAACTCTAAATGGAAAATCATAATAATAAAGTTTTGGGTATTTAGTTGAGTTAGCAAATGGAAATTTAATTTATTGCTATTAACTTTTTATACTCAAACTTGATTTATGATAATTATTCTTCTTCCCTGCATGAAGATAACTTATCAAGTTTCCTCTAAGGTAATCGTATAGTTTTATAATACTGATTTTGATTTCAGTATTTCATTTCTGTGATACTTATAGTCTTAACTAATTTATCGTATCTCTTTTACACAGGTATAAATTTCTTCACGCTATGATGCATACAACTATTATATCATTTTCTACTCAACAATTGAAATCGTCTCTTTCCTTTTGAGGTTGGTCCAATACATATCTTGGGATTTTGTGATCTACATATCAACATAAATGTAGGGATATGATCCAATCTATTATAGGAAATAAAGTTCTTTGATTGTATAATTTTGATTATACTCATTTTAGACTATGGAATGAAATGGAATTTGAATGTAAATCTTATATATTCCTAACCCTGTAATAGTTGAGGACTTATTTCATCTCTTATGTTTGTAAAGGACTCTGTAGTAGTTATGGAATTTTATTTGTAACTCAACAATCCAATTTTGCTGGTAACCATTAATACATAGTCCATAATAGTTACTATATTTCTCTTTACAATTTATTTCAACAATAGTCATATTTCTATTAATTAAATTATCAGATCTGTTATTGTTTATAGTTCATGGTAAAGGTTAACTTGAACATGCACTGCAATATCTAGTTGTTTTATTTCTACTTAGTACATATTCCAGCCATGAATGATTTCTTCATTTTTAGTACAACTAGGAACTTTATTTACTATACTATGTACATACCATTTTTCATGCATATGTATTTCTTTTCTATACTATTTCCTTAACAAAATTTACTACTCTGCAACATAATACTATCTTAAGACGATTATACAGAATGATTGTTTTGAGAGTCACCTAACCTTAGATATAACCTTTAGTAAGGTTTAGAGAGTCTGATAGTTGGTACTCTTCAGCATAATTTTGTACAACCCTACAGTAATGACTATATTTATTATAATTAAATCTGTTCAATGTACATAACTTCCATAATTATTTTTGGTTTATCTTAATTCCAACGCATAGAATCATATTCAGAATTCCAAAAGGTTCACATATATATCTATACTATCTTACTACATCAACATAATCATAACAAAACTAAAGTATATGTTAAAATGAAATTAACTGGTGAATACCACTTAAGGTAGATTGGGTTCCACCCAATATTTATGCTCTTTCTCCATAGCTCCCCCTGAGTAGAGATAAAATTCTCCAATAATAGAAGACCTCTTGTCTATCTCGAATCTTGCATATTTAAACATGTTTTCCCTTATTCATGTTTCCCTTAAACTGCATCTAGTTAAATCAGGATGTTGTTTTCTTGTGTGCCTAGGATTTCTTTTTATTTCTTCCACAAAAGTACTTTAGAGTTAACTTTTCCTCTCTCTAGCTTTATTCAACCTCTTCCCAGTAACTTCCTCTTTACTTGGGTAGATTTTTAGATTTTTATCTCCAATCTAAATTACTATATTTAATTTATTTCCTCCAAGGATTTTGGAGGACTAGGAAAGTATTATGATCCTTATCCATCCTCATGGATTTGGATTCCTGATCTCTCATCATTATCTAGTCCTTGCACCATTAATTTAATTTTATTAATTTAAATTAATAAAATATATCGACAATTAATATTTTTCGTGGGGTCCACTTGACCCTTAGAGTCTTTGACTGCCTATTTTTAAAAGAAAAAAATTAGGGACATTACATATTCCCCTCTAAAACAGAACACTGTCCTCGGTGTTACCAATTTCGATGTTGATTTCTCAACTCGGGATGAAGATTCCTCCTTCATCCTATCATATTGTTCCCAATAGTTTCTTTAGAGTACAAGTCCATTCCCCTACCTTTACTCTGCTCACTATTATACTCTCGAGTTTGATTTTCCTCCTACTTTAGTATAAGAAGTATATTTGGAAGAATCTTTTATTCATGCTTCCTCCTATCCATAGTTCATATCAATTCATATGAGTAGTATCATATACATATATTGATAAGACAAAATCATGATAATCTTCTAAACTTTAGTAGTTTCAATAAATTCATTGGTTAGCAAAACCCTTCAAGGTTCATAGTGGTATAGTGCAATTTGAGCACAACTACTTATCATTCCATTTATTTCGACGAGACTTCTTCCACATGAGTGCATGGTGTCGATAGAGTTACTTGGTGATTTATCTGCACGTCTTCTCAACTTAACTCCTTTTATCATAGTTGTACAATTCCTGTTACTCTTTGCTTCACAAAACAAACACCTCTTCATTAGAAGCTCATGAATTTAGAAAAAAAACTTTGTCATATGCAGTGGTTCTGCTTAAGGTTCTATTCCCTTTTTTTTTCCAGTTCATACATGCACTTCATGTACTTAATATTTGATTGATTTTCTTGATTGATTCAAATGGTGTTAACCATGCTCAATTTCAACTTAATACTGATTTTTCTATAACACCATTTCCAAATCCCACTTGAAATTTATCTTATCAAGTGTATCAGTTATTACCTTACATCTTGAAACTTTATATCAGTTTACCATTTCGGTCTTGTTACATTGACTACTTTTATGAATATTGATTTCTAAGTCAACTGGTTTCTAGGCCAACCAATTTCAGTTTTATTTTTTTTAATCCAACCCACTTCCTATTTCCATTCTGGAATAGGAATAGTATCTAAAATTTTGGTCTGATACTTAGGTTTCATTGTCTCTTATCAACATTTTCCACATAGGATTTTCATTACTTGCATATTATTCAAAATTTTAAGGACATTCATCTTTAAAACATCTAAAAACTCCTCTTCTTTTCCTTTTTCAGCTTTGAAGTTTATTTCAAACTCATTAAGGAAAGAAAAACACCTAGTTTTCTTAACTTTTTTCATATTTTTAAAGAATTTATACTCCAGTCTTATGTGTTCTGGGATTAAATCCCCTTCTTAATTTACATGTAATTTTCCTTACTTCCTTCTCCATACATTTTAGTAGTAACCTTAAGACATATCCAGTATAATCTTGTTCATTTCTTACAAAATTTGGGGTACTCTTCCTATATACTCTAGAGACTGGTGTAGGTTATGGTTTTAACTTCATTTAATAATCAACTTCCCTCTTAGGGGAATATATGAGGAATTTCATCTAGAATTACCTCCTTAGTCTCTCTAATGACTGGAAATTTTTTCTACAAGTTCATTTTTTAGTTTGCTATCTTAATTCTACAACACATATTTTTCAGCCTTTTCTTGTTGTCCTTGATACTATCACTGGTTTTTCATCACCACAGATACCTTGTAGTGTTTTTATAAATAATTTAGTATTTCCTATAGGTTTTTCTACCTAGTTCATTCTTATTAACACTGCATAGTAATCGAGAGGTAAAACATTTAACTCATGTTCTTTATACCTTTTTACCTTTCAGCGATATTGGGTAACTTATACATTACTTTGTTACACAATTCCAACTTCCTGGAATTTTTCTTTATTTTTTTAAACTGCATCTAAATTCATCAACCAAAACAAGTTGTTTATCATTCATACCTTTAAACATCTTTTCAATTGTCTCCAATCTCTTTTTCCTATAACATATTTTATACTTCTACTGATAGAAGGTTTACAATTTTAAATTTTTTCTAACTCTCTTGGTCACTTTCTGTCTCTAGAGTTATTTAATCCACGATAAGTGGTTCAATATTCCTACCTTTGAACTTTGAGGGGGTTTTTTTTTTCTCAAATTGTGGTTCTTCCACTCCACATCTTTCATCATTCTCTTCTCTTACTTATCATAGTTACTTTATTTTGCAATTAGTAGTTTTCAGTATTATTGGTTTCCTAATTTCAAGAGACAAAATCCCTCATTCTTCTTCTTATAGCGAGTAGGTAGGCAGTTTTTTTAACATCATCCTACCTTTGCCTTTTCTTTTAGTATAAAAGGAAAATAGCGAAGCAGGTTGGTGAGTTTTTTAACAACTCAACAATAATAAGATGTTCCAACCTAAGCTCTTTAAATTATTTTTACTTTTCCATATTACTATCGGTCATTTCGATATCTATTATAAAATTTAATCTGAACATCTTTTTAAGTGACATTTTCTCCCAATTGTTTTCCTACCACTATAAGGTAGCCCTTATCTAGAATTTGTAAATAGCCAATCTAACCTTTAAGTTAATTTCATCCTTCATCACTAAAAATTACTTTACCACCTTTAGAAGCCAAGCTTCTGTATAATCCTCCTTCTCTCCATCATAGGAGGGAGGCTTAATAAAAAAAAATTTCTGGAATTCACCGTGTAATTTCTTGTTCCTCCTAGACTATTGTATAGAGGCTTCATCTTCCTCAGACTCTTCTAAGTAATTTACAGTTCCCTTTCTCTTTATTCCCGGACCTTCACCTTCGTGATTGTTCTGGGAGGTCAATTATTTGATTAACCTTTTTTACTCTTCATTGGCTAAAGATAGTCTTTCATTGTGGGTTTTCAGTTGCATCATTTCTCTTTGCATTCGATGCATCATAGCAATCAATGGATCATTTGGATCTACTAGATTTTCTTCACCACCCAAATCCACATACAACTCATCCCCTTCCCTCATGGTTTGCAGCTATATGTTTATGCACTGTTTCACTGTACCTAAAATTAAGCAATAGTGAGCACACAATAAGGCCCATTGTTTTAACATGGGCTTTGATACCATTTGTAACATCTCCATTTCGACAAATTTTTTTTCTATCTATAGTGTTAACACTTAATTTCATGTTAGGGAAAAATTGTTTCTTATCATGTTCTATCGCCCATTCACCATTACAAATTAGGCCTTATTGTACAGTTATCTCATTTAATTTATCTATCTATTGATTTGAATTGCTATTCAAATTTCAATTGGTTAACATACAAATTAGGCCTTATTGTATAGTTATCTCATTTAATTTATCTATATATTGATTTGAATTGCTATTCAAATTTCAATTGGTTAACATACGAAGATTAGGAATTCATTCATAGCTAACTTTTCCTCTTCTTAACTATTAATATTCCGTTCCATTTTATGTCAATAATGTAACCTTTTTCCAAACTCTACGTCTCCTTAACCCATAAAATTAAATTAGCTTGATCATACAAGCTACAACATAGCCTTTTATGTTCTATATTAAAGTTACACCCACACTAATTTAAATATAAGGGTGCCACTCATCATTAAGGATTAACTCCCCTTTTTACACTTATGACTTCATATAACATAATGAACCCATATGTTTATATAACTCCTACAGTAGGATCCACCTCACTATGGATTTCTAGCATGGTTTTGTCTTTATACATGAAATTTGTTATTCAATGATAACCCTTGGATACCTTTTACATATTCCACTACCCATCGTATATAATATGTTGATAATAACATACAATAAAACCCTAAGTGTGTAATTTATTAACTTTTCATGCATGACAATTTAGACTTGATTTATGTTTCACCGAATAAAAATTATGATATATTTGATTATGGTATTTTATATGGTTCCACTCTTGACATGTTATGGTTTGACCTATATCGTAGCATTAATAAAATTCTTCCACCGTATTAAATTTTACCAAACCATATGTAAATGAGATTCTTGGGATCTACCGTCATTTAGGAGTTAGTACAATTCACATGGCTATTCAGTTTTTTGGAAAACTCGTTGATCCGTGGGAACTTATTCATGCTTTGGATCTCCTACACATGGAGGAATATGATCGAATGGTTATTAGGGTTTAGAATCCCACCATGTTTATGTTTTAACCATTTTCATTTAACCAGTTACTATTTACATTCTTAGCGTTTTTGGAGCAGAGCTAACTCTGTCAGGATTTTCCATTCCATTAATGAAAACCGTTCTCTAGAATTACTCTTGGTTCTTGTTCTCAGATATTATTCTGGCTTACTAAGAGAAATACACAATCAAGAACCTAAGGAGAAGATTATGTCTTACAACAGAGGTTACTCTCACTCTTCCTTCTGATAAGAAACACAAATTTCCAATTTGTTTACTAGTTTTTTGTGTTGAGATTTTTGTGTTTTTAGTTCCTTTTTATTCTAACCTCTTATATGGTAGTATCATGACGTTGATGTTGTACCTCATGGTGAAGAATTTAGGGCAAGCGTTGAAACCATTTGAGACCACTCAAAGTATTTTAGATGATAGCTCTCGTTTAAATCACATTTTCGTAAGGTCTGATTGTTATCTCCTCTGCGAAATTTCCGCATCCCTTATGAATTTCTGGGTTGTAAATCTTCTCTACATTGCATAACCCAGATTTGAAATTGGACTACCAGTTGTGGTTATTATATTTATCATTTAATCTAATCACTACATTTTGTCTAGGACCTACAACAAGGCATCATCATTTCTCATTACCAATTGCTAGCACGAAGTTTTATCACTTGAATGATATTTCAAGTAGTTCTAGTTTGCAGAACCCAAATGTTTTCAATTAATGAGTTCAGTTTATAACTTCCTCTTTGTAATTATTGGGTTAATGTGAAATACAATTTCCCGACAGTGTATCTTGTTACGTACCCAACATTTCAGTTCTGGGATTTCTGTACTTCAGTAATGGGTTTTGTTTACTTAGTGATAGGATTCGAAGTTAGTCAGATTCTTAAAATTCCTATTTTGAAATCATTTTAATTACTGAAGAGATATATTTATGCCTTTGTTTTGGAAAGGAACATTGTTGCTAAACTGTGTCTTTGTGGATGAAGGATGTAGGACCAAGAGAACCCTATCTCATACCCCTGTTGCAATCCTGAATGTAGAAAACTCTCCATGGTAATGATTCCTTTCAATTTTCTCTTATTGCATTTACAATTTTAAGCTATTTCTCCGTAAATCTTGCATAATGTCTTTTCTGAAAAGACGTGTTTAAATTTATTGTGTGTGTGTGTGTGTGTGTATATATATATCCTTAATGTTTCTGAGGACTAAATTTCTCTTATTGGTTTCCGAGAAACCTTGGGTTCTCATTTATTTTGGAATCAAAATTATTTTGAGTCCAAATCCTTAGATTGAATTCGTTTATGAACCAGATTCTTACGATGTATTCGTTTACTCATTTCCTTGGGTGAACAAATTATCATTCATTTTGGAATTTTGTTTCTTTGTCGTCAGGCATTTAACCTCACTCCACGTTTTTCAGTAAATATGTCGTAACTCCAAATGGGAAATCATAATAATAAATTTTGAGTATTTGGTTGAGTTATCAAATCAAAATTTAATTTATTTCTATTAACTTTGTATACTAAAACATGATTTATGATAATTATTTCTTCTTCCCTGCATGAAGATAAGTTGTCAGGTTTCCTCTCAGGTAATCATTTAGTTTTATAATAATGACTTTAATTTCAGTATTTAATTTATGTGATACTTATAGTCTTAACTAATTTATCATATCTGTTTTACACAGGTATAAATTTATTCACACTATGATGCATACAAATATTATATCATTTTCTTCTCAATGATTGAAATAAACTCTTTCCTTTTAGGTCCGGCCAATACCTATCTTGGGATTTTATGATCTACATATCAGCATAAAGACAGGGATATGATCCAATATTTTTATAGGAAACAGAGTTCTCTGATTGTGTAATTTTCATTATACTCATTTTAGACTATGGACTGAAATAGAATTTGGATGTAAATCCTATATATCCCTGACTCTATAATAGTTGAGGACTTGTTTCATCTCTTATGTTTGTAAAGGACCCTGTAATAGTTATGGAATTTTATTTGTAACTCAGCAGTCCTATTTGGCTAGTAACCATTAATAGATAGTCCATAGTAGTTACTCAGTTTCTCTTTTCAATTTATTTCATTAATAGTCATATTGCTATTAATTAAATTCTTAGATCTGTTACTGTTTATAGTTCATGGGAAAGGTTAATCTCAAAATGCACTGTAATATCCACTTGTTTTCTTTCTACTTAGTACATATTCCGGACATGAGTGATTTCTTCATTTTTAGTACAACTAGGAACATTAGTTACTATACTATGTACATACCATTTTTCATCCATATGTATTTATTTTCTATACTAGTTCCTTAACATAATTTACTACTTTGCATTATAATAATATCTTAAGAAGATTGTACAGAATGATTGTTCTGAGAGTCACCTAACCTCAGATCTAACCTTCAGTGAGGTTTAGACACTCTGAGAGT
This sequence comes from Pinus albicaulis, assembly GCA_034641835.2. Lineage (NCBI taxonomy): Eukaryota > Viridiplantae > Streptophyta > Pinopsida > Pinales > Pinaceae > Pinus > Pinus albicaulis. The sequence goes on from CM076569.1 coordinate 618,915,477, forward strand.
TGGTACTCTTCAGCGTAATGTTTGTACAACCCTATAGTAAAGACTATATTTATTATAGTCAAATTTGTTCAATGTATAGACCTTCCATAATTATTTTTGGTTTACCTTAATTCCACATCATAGACTCATATTCAGAATTCCAAAAAGTTCACATATATATCTATACTATCTTACTTTATTAACACAATCATAACAAAGCTAAAGTATAAGTTAAAATGAAAGTAACTGGTGAATACCACTTAAGGTAGACTAGGTTCCACCCAACCTTTGAGATATTTCTCTACAGCTCCCCCTGAGAAGAGGTCAAATTCTCTAGTAATAGACAACCTCTTGTCTATCCTGAATATTGCTTGTTTAAGCTTTCTTTCCCTTTAGCCTGTTTCAAATCAGGATCTCTCTTTCCTGTGTGCCAAGGCTTTCCATTTGTTTCTTCCACAAAAGTACTTTAAAGCTAGATTTTCCTCTTTCTAAATTTATTCCACCTCTTCCAAGTAACTTCCTCTTTACTGGGGAAACTTTTTAGGTTTTTATTTCTAATCTAAATTGCTATATTTAATTTATTTTCTCCAAGGATTTTTAGAGGACTAGGAAAGTATTATGATCCTTATCCATCCTCATGGATTTTGATTTCTAATCTCTCATAATTATCTAGTCCTTGCACTATTAATTCCTTTTTCATTATATTAATTTAAATTAATAAAATATATCCATAATTAATATTTTCCCTGGGGTCCACTTGACCCTTAGAGTCTTCGACTACCTATTTTTAAAAGAAGAAAATTAAGGAAATTACACATTAGGTCAGAGCTTCAGGAAAGGGTGTTGTGCCTATCTTAAGAAAAACAAAATTTTGTGAAGAATATATATGATGTTTACTATGTACCCAATTTCAAGCATAATTTGTTGAGTGTTGGTCAGTTAGCTGCACATGGTTATGATATTAGCTTTCAAAACTCTACTTGCATGATCTCTGATCAACATAAGTCTCTTGTTGCAAAGAATCCTATGACAAAGAACTGGCTGTATCAATTACAAATGAAAAGTGAGAAGTTGTATGCACATAATGTTTCAACACCAAATGACACTAAATTGTGGCATTTGCGATATGGTCATTTACCTATCAAAAGTATGATTCTATTGTAAAGATAGTCTGTGGCGAAAGGTTTGCCTACTTTGTCTAACCATTTGTCTTCCTGTACAAGTTGTATAATGGGTAAACGTAAGAGAGATAGTTTTGCATAAACCTCTTATAGAGCCAAAGAACAACTAGAGTTAGTGCATACCAATTTTTGCAATCCAATGCAAGAAAAATCAATTGTTGGCAGTATTTATTTTCTTACATTTATTGATGACTTTAGCAAGAAAATTTGGGTGTATTTCATTAAATATAAATCCGAAACATTTTCCAAGTTCAAGGAGTTTAAAGCCAAGGCTGAAAAACAGAGTGGAAAGTTTATTAAAGTTCCCTGTTCTGATAAAGGAGGTGAGTATGAATCTAACAAATTCATTGATTTTTGTAAACAACGTGGTATTAAAAAACATATGACAACCAATTATACTCCATAGTAGAATGGAGTAGCAGAAAGAAAGAATCAAACAATTATGAATATGGCTCTAAGTCTGCTCAAAAAATGAAATTTGTCTAAAGATTTATGGGCTAAGGTAGTTGCATGTTCGATATATATTTTGAGTAGATCACCAACTTCCAATGTTCAAATTCTTGTAATCGAGGAAGCATGGAGTGGACAAAAGGTAAATTTTTCCCACTTTCGAGTATTTTGTTGTATTACTTTTGCTCATGTTCCAGAAAAATTGAGAAAGAAGCTTGATGATAGGAGTGAAAAGTATATCTTTATAGGGTATAGTGATCAATCTAAAGCATACAAATTGTTTAATCCTATAACTAAGAAGTTTTTCTTCAGTCGAGATGTGAAATTTATGGAAGAAAAATCTTGGAATGAAACGGAGAAAAATACTTGTCCTAATCAATTTATTATGTTAGACGACCATCAAGAATCTACAACAAGCACTCCAATATTATAATTTCAAGACAAAACCAGCAGTAGTTCATCAAGAAGTAGAAATTTATTGTAACACCTCCTCATTCCACACAAAAAACAATTTCTAAGTGTTAAGCATATGTATAAATATATAACGCCAATTTTTCCTTTTTTATACAAGTCTTGAAGTGACATTGTTTTATAAATCTCATCAACATTCTTATACATTTATAACAGAGTAATACCTTTATTCATATAATAAAGGCCTATCTCAATGTGTTTAACTAATTCTTATTTTCTATTTATTTCCACCCCATATTTCTATGATTTAATATATATATATATATATAGATATATAGATATATATATTGATAATTCTTCAAAGCAATTTGATGAATTTAATACCGCCAACTCTATCTGCTCTTTCGTAACCCTAGACTCATATATATATATATATATATATAACGTAATTTATATGTATACTGTTTCTTTGAAAGTACAAGGCATTCTAATTCATATGGTACATCAACCTGCAAAAATACTATAATGTATTCCAAAGCCTGCCTTTACTCGGAAAATGCTTTTTCATTAACTTAAATAAGACCTCATTGTACCACGATAATGATGAAGGACGATTTGGTTGGCATCGTTTCTTGCACGTTTTTCTATTTGGTTTAATGCCACCCTAAGTTGCTACCCACTCTCTGTATTGTGGCAATACGTGTCTTCTCAATGGTTAATTAGTACCATCTTTTAAGTACTGTGATGTGGATCTTATGCAACTAATATATCAAATAATATCAATGTGAATATTTTCAATTGATTTTTACGTTTCCAAGAATGCAGATCGATTTCGTTTCCATACCTGATCTATTGACATGTGGAGAATGTTGGTCCATCGATTAGAATTAGGGTTTGTTTCGGTCTAATACTATTTAACCTATTCCTTCAGTCCATTAACTTCCTTTACCATTTTATTTTGGCATTCATGACTTTTGATCTGAGCTCAACTAGACCACTTGGAGGTTCAATGCCTCGATTTCATTCATCCATCCTTCACGGCGTCTACCATGGCATCCTTACCAGGTATGCTAGTGTGTTCGTGTGCTTAATATACTTGTTATGAAATCATGCTTGGTTGCATCGTCGTATTGGTTTTAAAGTCTGGTGTAACCCTTTTCATTCAATGCTGGTGTTTTACCTCTGCGTCTGGCTATTGTTGATGGCATTTTACACGATTAGTTCTGGTTCATTTGGTTTTTTTTTTTTTCCTTGTCAGGTTAACCGTTTTCTAGACTCTCTATTATACATACAAAGCAACTTTATGAATCCTCTGGTTTACTGCTATACGTGATTTTTTTTTCGAGGCATTCCTCTTATCTTCAATGGATTAGGTTCTTAACATTGTGAGAAAACCGGTTGGGCTTACCTCCATTATGCTAACTTAGCATTCGCTCTTAACTTATTTTTTATTATTTGACTGTTAAGGTCATCATTTACTTAGTGCATATGAAAATCGAACGAGTCTAATGATCTCACCTTCACCTACCTTCAACAAGAATCGAATGTAAGAGTTATAACATTCGTTTGAAACTGTTTTAATTTATATCTCTTTATGTATATGTGCCATTCACGATATTTAATCTCCACAGGACTACGTCCCTCATGGAGATTCTCCTCTTTGTTATCAAGTATCAAGCCCACTTAGTTACCGCTTCTCTTCCCTTATAACTTTATAGTAGAAATTTGTATAGTAGATATATTAAGTATATCGTATTCATGTCTCTGATAAATTTTTGTTTTCTGTGTGATGGTAGTATATCCACAGGTAACCATTCATAATTTGTTTCACTCGAGTTACTCACCGCGAGCTATTTCACATTCCATGGAAGGGTTAACAACCCAGTTGCCTCTGTTACAGGTCGGTACTTCAACAATCGTCTTCGAGAGGAAACGAATATGTTGCCTCAGCAACGATTAGCTTGATATTTAATTCCTATATGTTAATGTATAATGACATTAAATCCACTGAGATTTGGATAATGCGACTTATCAATCATAGTCCCCATAAGTGTTTTGCATATATAGACTTGGATATATTTTTCCCTAACCGAACAGTTATAAATTTAATATACTTTTATTATTTGATGAATTTATAATTTTCCCTGTATTTCTCTTCCAAAACTCTCTGTTTTCTATATATGTATAATTACCACTATAATTAGTAAATTTATTCCTATCTGGAAATGAAATAATTATATGGATAGTATTAGATTTTTCTACCAGGTTAAAACACTCAACCCTGGTCACCGTTAAAACACTTGTAATACAATCTTTTGTACACATATAGTATTCTATATTTACTCTATAGAGTTTTAAATTTATTTCCTGCCAGAATGTGGTACTATGTTCATTTGGGTATTATATTCACATCTACTCATGTACTTGAGCATGTAGTCATAGTTCTGCATTTAATTAAGGTTGTTTATCTTTAATCTCTCATGTATTGAATATCAGGATCTCGTAACCGAATCTTGCATAGTTTTCTATACTCACTCAATATGTTTTTGTGATGCCACTTAAAATATTTTTTTTTTCTTATGGAACAAAGATTAAAACTAATATGTATTTTTTTCATCATGGATATTCTGAGTGGAATATAACTCTAAAAATTTCAAGGGAAGAATGTAGAGTATTTATTTGTTTATTTTCAGCAAGCAATAAGCTAGAATAGACACATATCTTTGTAATTATAATTACAACTTATACCAGAGTTAACTTGCAAGAGTTTTTGTCTGTGAGATACATTTTTTTGCAACAACAAAGTATTATTTACTCCGAAATATTTTCTCTGAAAATAATTCTTCAGCTTATATGCATGCAATCCACCAGTTAGATGTTGCAGAAATTAATATTTGTTTGTTCTTAAGTTCATAGTTGATTTAATATTTTCTGCCTCTACTTTTTCCTAGTTCATACATAGATATATATGTACATTTACAGAAGCAAATTAAAGTTACAACTTTAATGATTTATGGGAGTAGTGTAAATCTCCAGATTTAAACCATTAGTAGGTTTAGAGATTCTGGATGATTTTCCCCATAATTCGTATTCCTACAACTATACAGAATTGAGAGGATTACTTTCTTCTAACATTTTTGTTAAATGTAAGGAATAACAACTTCAGAATTTTAATTTAATATAACATCTACAACAATTAACCATATTGCACAATGGCATGTATTTTAACTATTTCTAAAATTTGTGGACATACCACTTTTGCAGATGACCAACCTGCCAACCTTAGAGTCCTTCTGTCTCCAGAACTCACCCCCGAGCTGAGATCATCTCCTAGAATAGAACAACCCCAATCTGTTCTGGAGTAGCTTATTTAAGCTTATGCTCCCCAAAGCTTGTTTCTAATTCTGCATCCAGAATTACAGGATGCTTTTCTTCCTGTTTGCCTAGGCTTCCCTTATTTAGGGACTTTTAAAGCTGCTTTCTGCTTTTCCAGCTTTTTACCTCTTCCCAACTACTCTCCACCTCATTGGGGAAATCTAGATTTTTCCTCAAAAATCTAAATTAGAAATAAATTGTTTCAAGGATTTTTGAAATATTTTTGGGGAAAGTCTTAGCCTCTTTCCATACCTCATGGATTTGGCAAGTGATCTCAAAATTCTCATTTGGTCAATACGCAAAGAACTATTTTATTTATTTTTCATAATTAAATAATTAATTACATCCACACAATAATTATTCATTGGGGTCCACTCCCCTTTGGATTGAAGTTCAAATGTCTATCTTGAAAAACATAAAACTAGGGGTGTTACATATTCCCCCTCTGAAAACAAACACCGTCCTCGGTGTTAATAACTAACTCCTAGAGTTCATTTTGAAATAGATATGGATATTTTTCCATCATCTCAGCTTCTCTTTCCCATGTAGCTTCTTCAGCAGTAAAGTGTTTCCGCTGCGCCTTTACTCTTGCTACTGTTCGGTTTCCCAATTCAATTTCTTCCCGCTCTAATATTTGAAGCAGCTCTGGAAGGAACTCCCCTTCTAGTTCCACCTGTATCACATTCCAATCAACAATGTGAGAAGTATCATGTACATATCTTTTTAATAACGAAACATGAAACACATCATGAACTTTAACATGGGGCGGTAGGGCTAGCTTATAAGCCACTGGTCCCACCCTTTCTAACACCTCAAAAGGCCCACAATATCTAGGAGCCAATTTTATGCAACTTTCAGCATAAAGTGTGCTCTTTTCGGGTTTAATACGTAGGTATACATGATCACCCACTTTGAAATCTCGATGCACCCTCTTCTTATCAGCATAGTTTTTCTGTCGATCTTGTGTTGTCTTGATGTTTCTTTGTATTTGTTTGACACTCCTTTCCATTTCTTGTAAGGTATTTGGTCCCAATACTAGCTTATCTTTAGGTTTTCTCCAAATTAAAGGAGTACGACACTTCCTTCCATAGAGTGTTTCAAATGGACTCATTTTGATGGAGGATTGATAGTTGTTGTTATAAGAAAATTCAGCTAAATGCAAGTAGTCTTCCCATTTTGATGGTCTATCCATCACATACATTCTCAGCATATCCCCAAGATTTGATTTGTTCTCTCTGTTTGACCATCCGTCTAAGGGTGATAGGTAGTACTAAAATTCAATTTAGTGCCCATGCCCCCAAGCAGACCTTTCCAAAAGATGGTTGTGAACTTAGCATCTCTATCTGAAATAATCATTTTTGGGACCCCGTGCAGCCTTACTATTTCTTTTAGGAACACATATGCTACTTGGGCTGTCCCAAAAGTATATTTTACAGGAATAAAGTGTGCAGCCTTTGTTAAGGTGTCTACCACTACCATCACTGAGTCATGCTGGTACTTTTTTCTGGGTAACCTTGTTATAAAATCTATAGAAACAGTGTCCCATTTCCACTCTGCAACTGGCAAGGGATTTAAAAGACCAGCTGGATGTTGATGCTCAACTTTAACTAATTGACATTCCATGCATCTAGCTAAATATTATGCTACATCCTTTTTCATTCCTAGCCAAAACAATTTCTTTTTCAAAGCTGTTAGCATTTTCTGATATCCAGGATGTCCTGAATATGGCTGTTTATGATATTCATCTAGGATCCTTTTTTTCAAAGACTCTACATTGGGGATATACAACCTTTTTTTACAGCAGATCAGCCCTTCCTTGTTTTGGGTGTATTCAGCCATTTTTCTCTTCAACATTTTCATTTGTAGCTTCTCATAGTTTGGATCTTGATCTGCTACCTTTTTAACTAGTTCTTCCAAATCAAAACTAGCACTACTCCCAATGTTGCTTATGCTTTGGCAAGCATTTCTGGCTAGCGCATCAACAATTTTTTTTCTTTCCCTTTGATATGTTTTATGTCCATATCAAATTCACTCAGAAAAGAAAACCATCTGGCTTGTCGAGCATTCGAATCTGTTTGAGAAAAGAAATACTCGAGACTAATATGATTTTTCATCAATGTAAATTTTTTTCCAAGAAGATAGTGTCACCACATCTTCAAGACATGAATTACAACAGCCAATTACAGATCATATACACTGTAATTCTGTTCATTTTTCTTAAGTTTTCTAGATTCATATGCAATAACATAATTTTCTTGCAACAACACTCCTCCCAATCCCTCTCTACATGCATCAGTACACACAACAAACTCTTTGTCAGGATCTGCAATTTTCAGTATAGGGGTTGTAGTGAGTTTTAATTTTAGTTGTTCAAAATTGTTTTGCTATCTTTCAGTCCATTCAAATTTGGTGCCTTTTCTCTATAGTGAAGTTATGGGATATGTTATTGCAGAAAATATTTCCACAAATCTTAAATAATAACCTGCAATTCCCATAAATGATCTCACTGCTGAAACATCAGTCGACACCTGCCATTCTCTAATAGCCTTTATTTTCTCAGGGTCAACAGCCAATCCTTGTTCAGAAATAATATGCCCCAAGTACTTAATCTTGTCTTTATAAAATTCACATTTACTAAATTTGGCATATAACTGGTTTTCTTTCAAGTTTTGCAAAACTATCCTTAAGTGCTCTTTGTGCTCTTCCTCACTTTTTGAATAAACCATAATATCGTCTATGAATACTAGTAAGCATTTATCCAAGTACTTGTTCAAAACGTTGTTCATTACGCACATAAAAGTGGCAGGGGCATTTGTCAAACCAAAAGGTAGGACTACAAATTCATAGTGACCATACCTGGTTCAAAAAACGGTTTTACTAATATCTTCCTCCTTAATTCTGAGTTGGTGATAACCATTCCTCAGATCAATCTTAGAAAATACTGAAGCCCCTCTTACCTGATAAAAAAGGTCATCAATTCTGGGAAATGGGTATCTGTTCTTGATTGTCAATTTATTCAATTGATGATAGTCAATGCACATTCTAAAGGTTCCATCCTTCTTTCTCACGAACAACACCGGTGCTCCCCAAGGAGATACACTCTGTCTGATATAACCTTTATCCAACAATTCTTGCAATTGCATTTTCAACTCCATGAGTTCAGGGGGGCTCATCTGATAAGGGGATCTGGAAACGGGTGTTGCTCTAGGCACCAAATCGATTGAAAATTCAATCTCTCTCTTGGGGGGAAGATGGGGAATCTCATCTGGAAAAACTTCCTTAAAATATCTTACCACTGGCAAGGTGTCTAGCAGGTTTTTTTTAGATTGTTGTCATAATTCTTCAACATATATAGCATATAATTGATATCCTTTTCTAGCTGTTACTTTTAATTGCAGAGCTGATATTTGTCTTACAAAGATTGGTTTTGATTTTCCTTTGAGTATATAGGGTCTTCCCTCCTCATCTAAGCAATGCAGAGTTTTATCCCAACAGTTCATCATGGCCTTTCTCTTTTCTAACCAGTCCATTCCTATTAGTAGATCATATGAGCCTAAGGGCAGAATGCTTAAATTTACTTTTGTCTGAAAATCATTTAACTTAATTGCTGTTTGAGGTAATTTATGAGTTACTTTTCGCTTGGTGTCAGTGGCTAGTTGGACCAACCAAGGCTACTGAAATTTTTCAGTTTTGAGATTACATTTCTCTACAACTTGTGGACTAATGTAACTCAAAGAAGCACCCGAATCAATTAAAACTGTAATAGATTCGTCAGAAATCTTACCTTCCATCTCCACCATGGTAGCCTGATGTTCTGTTTGTCGGTTCTCCAAGGCTGCACTGATAGTGGGTATATTCCTTGCTATATCATTCACTATGGTAGCTTCTCTATCTCTCATAATCATTGGAATACTTCGGTGTGGACAGTCCCTCAACAGATGAGGTTCTCTGCACCCCCAACATTTCAAAGGCTCCCACATTTTAATTGTTCCTTCCTTCTTATTATCTCCATCTATTTGTTTTGAACCAACTTGGGACTGTGCAGTTTGACTTTCCTTTGGTTTGTTAAATTTCTTCCGCTGATGATCCCTACCAAAGTTCTTCAAGTAAGCTGGCTTCTGTTTCTTTCCTTTGAATTCACCCTTATTTACCCAGCTTTTCCCATGCTCACCCTTTCCTTTAAACTGCTAGTAGTGTAACCTAGCTTTCCTCACTGCTTCATCCATATTTTTTGGATTATCAAACTCTATTTTCTCCTTGTACACAGCAAGCAAACAATTCGAAAACCTTTGTACCTTTTCCTTCTCTTCAAGAATATAAGGAACATACCTTAACAGATTTGTAAACTTGGTGACAAACTCATCTATGGTGAGATGTCCCAATCTGAGTTTGTGGAACTCTTTTTCTTTATCATCATAATAACGTTTGTTCAAATAGCGATTTTTAAACTTGACTTGGAAATCTTCCCAAGTCACTGTCTTTTCATCAATGGCATGGACCATTTTCGTCTCCTCCCACCACAAGGTAGCCTTACCCTGCAACTAGTAGATAGCTAATCTGGCCTTCATATTGCTCTCATATTCATAGACCTAAAAATACTTAATCATATTCAACAACCATGCCTCAGCATCTTTCTCCTTCTCCCCATCATAGGAGGGAGGCTTAATCTTACGGAATTCCCCCTGTAATTCCTTCTTATGTTTAGAATGATGTCTAGTAGTGTCATCTTCCTTAGAATCATCAGAGAACTTGCCTTTCTTCCTTTTTCCGGAACCTTCACCTTCTTGGCTATTTCACGAAGTCAGTTCTCTTATGAGCTTTTCCTGCTCCTCATTGGCTAATGACAACCTGTCATTCTGGCTTCTTAACTTAGCCATATCCCATTGCAACCTATGTAACATAGCCATCAAAGGAGTGTTGGGATCTGGCATGTTATCTTCATCACGCAGATCAACATAAATTTCATCTCCTTCAGTCATTTAGTTTTCAGTTCCAGTACCATTGTACACTAAACAAAACAACATCAGAAAGAAAAAAAATAAAAATTCAACAAGAAATAATTTATACAGTGAGCACAAAAACAGCCCAGTTTTTCTAACATGAGCTCTGATACCATTTGTAACACCTCCTCATTCCACACACAAAAAAAATTCTAAGTGTTAAGCATATGTATAAATCTATAACGCCAATTTTTCCTCTTTTATACAAGTCTTGAAGTGATATTGTTTTATAAATCTCATCAACATTCTTATGCATTTATAACAGAGTAATACCTTTATTCATATAATAAAGGCCTATCTCAATGTGTTTAACTAATTCTTATTTTCTATTTATTTCCACCCCATATTTCTATGATTATATATATATATATATACATTAATCATTAGGGGAATTTTGAGGTCCAAAATGGGCCTCCTAAGGAAATAATAAAATAATAGCTAAATCAATAAAATAATATTTATGAATTTGCAATTCACTTTTTGCACCACAATCCATGTAACCATGGTTAAATTCAATTCAAAAGTTGTACCAAAAAAAAATTAATAAAAAAATTGTATTGATGTCACTATAAATAAGAATGAGTTTTTCAAGAAAAAGTCATTATCATTGAACAACTAATGCATTTGTCCTTTGTACTTAAATAACTTAAAATAAAATATAAATATAAATTCATAAATTCTTAATTATATAATATGTTACTAATTAAAATTTATTTAATTTAAATTGTATAATAACATGTAATTAATGTACTATATAAAAATAATATAATAAATGTAATATATTATTTTATGTATGAATTTTATTCAAAAAGTGTAAAATGACATTTATTATGAGTACTTTACTTTGGCTTTAAAAGTACTTAAAGCACTACCATGGTTAACCATGAGTTTTTATCCACCATTGAGAATGTGACAAGTAAGTACCTTTAACTCAAACAATGTCACCTAAACCATTAGGGATGATGTCATCCCCTAAAATATGATTGGTTCTGATAAAGTGAATTTTGATTGTACATTTTCCTTAGGAGGCCCATTTTAGACCTCAAAATTCCCCTAATGTCTTCAAATCAATTTGGTGAATTTAATACCACCAACTCTATCTGCTCTTTCATAACCCTACACTCATATATATATATATATATATATATATATATATATATATATATATATATATATATATATATAACGTAATTTATATGTATACCATTTCTTTGAAAGTACAAGGCATTCCAATTCATGTGGTACATCAACCTGCAAACATACTATAACATATTCCAAAGCCCGCCTTTACTCGGAAAATGGTTTTTCATTAACTCATATAAGACCTGATTGTACCACGATAATGATGAAGGATGATTTGGTTGGTATCTTTTCTTGCACGTTTTTCTATTTCGTTTAATGCCACCCTACGTTGCTACCCACTCTCTGTCCTGTGGCGATACATGTCTTCTCAATGGTTAATTAGTACCATTGTTTAAGTATTTTGATGTGGATCTTATGCAACTGATATATCAAATAATATCAATGTGAAGATTTTCAATTGATTTTTACGTTTCCAAGAATGAGATTGATTTCGTTTCCATACCTAATCTATTAACGTGTGGAGAATGTTGGTCTGTCGATTAGAATTAGGGTTTGTTTCAGTCTAATACTATTTAACCTATTCCTTCAATCCAACAAATTCCTTTATCATTTCATTTCAGCGTTCATGACTTTTGATCTGAGCTCGGCTAGACCACTTGGAGGTTCAATGCCTCGATTTCGTTCATCCATCCTTCACGACGTCTAACATGGCATCCTTAGAAGGTATGCTAGTGTGTTCGTGTGCTTAATATACTTGTTATGAAATCATGCTTGGTTGCATCATCGTATTGGTGTTAAAGTCTGCTGTAACCCTTTTCATTCGATGCTGGTGTTTTACGTCTGCATCTGGCTATTGTTGATGGCATTTTACACGATTAGTTCTGGTTCATTTGGTTTGTTTTTTTTATTTTCCTTGTCGAGTTAATCGTTTTCTAGACTCTCTATTATACATACAAAGTAGCTTTACGAATCCTCTGGTTTACTGCTATGCGTGATTTGTTTTGAGGCATTCCTCTTATCTTCAATGGATTAGGTTCTTAACATCATGAGAAAATTGGTTGGGCTTACCTCCATTATGCTAACTTAGCGTTCACTCTTAACTTATTTTTGATTATCTACCTGTTAAGGTCATCGTTTACTTAGTGCATATAGAAATCGAACGAGTATGATGATCTCACGTTTGCCTACCTGCAACAAGAATCGAACGTAAGAGTTATAACATTCGTTTCAAATTGTTTTCGTTTATATCTCTTTATGTATATGTGCCATTCACGATATTTACTCTCCACAGGACTACGTCCCTCATGGAGATTCTCCTCTTTGTTATCAAGTACCGAGCCCACTTACTTACCGCTTCTCTTCCCTTATAACTTTATAGTAGAAATTCGTATGGTAGATATATTAAATATATCATATTCATGTCTCTGATAAATTTTGGTTTTCTGTGTGATGGTAGTATATACAGAGGTAACCATTCATAACTGGTTTCGCTCGAGTTAATCACCGTGAGCTATTTCACATTCCATGGAAGGGTTAACAACCGGGTTGCCTCTCTTACAGGTCAGTACTTCAACAATCGTCTTCAAGAGGAAATGGATATGTTGCCTCATCAACGATTAGTTTGATATTTAATTCATATAAGTTAATGTATAATGACATTAAATCCACTGAGATTTGGATAATGCGACTTATCACTCGTAGTCCCCATAAGTGTTTTGCGTATATAGACTTGGATATATTTTTCCATAACTGGACAGTGATAAATTTAATATACTTTTATTATTTCATGAATTTATAATTTTCCCTGTATTTATCTTCCAGAACTCTCTGTTTTTTATATATGTGTAATTACCACTGTAATTAGTAAATTTATTCCTATATGGAAATGAAACAATTATATGGATAGTATTAGATTTTTCTACCAGCTTAAAACACTCAACCCTGGTCACTATTCAAACACTTGTAATACAATATTTTGTACACATATAGTATTCTATATTTACTCTACAGAGTTTTAAATTTATTGCCTGGTAGAATGTGGTCCTATGTTCATTTGGGTATTATATTCACATCTACTCATGTACTTGAGCATGTAGTCATAGTTCTGCATTTAAGTAAGTTTGTTTATCTTTAATCTCACATGTATTGAATATCAGGATCTCCTAACTGAATCTTGCATAGTTTTCTATACTCACTCAATATATTTTTGTGATGCCACTTAAAATATTTTTTTTTCTTGTGGAATAGAGATTAAAACTGATATGTATTTTTTTTCATCATGGATATTCTAAGTGGAATATAATTCTAAAAATTTCAAGGGAAGAATGTAGGGTATATATCTATTTATTTTCAGCAAGCAGTAAGCTAGAATAGACACATATCTTTGTAATTATAATTACAGCTTATACCAGAGCTAACTTGTAAGAGTTTTTGTCTGTGAGATACATTTTTGTGTAATAGAAAAGTATTATTTACTCCAACAGATTTTCTCTAAAACTAATTCTTCGGCTTATATGCATGAAATCCACCAGTTAGATGTTGCAGAAATTAATATTTATTTATTCTTAAGTTCATAGTTGATTTAATATTTTCTGCCTCTACTTTTTCCTAGTTCATACATAGATATATCTGTACATTTATAGAAGCAGATTAAAGTTACAACTTTAATGATTTATGGGAGTAGTATAAATCTCCAGATTTAAACCATTAGCAGGTTTAGAGATTCTGGATGATTTTCCCCATAATTCCTATTCCTACAACTATACAGAATTGAGAGGATTAGTTTCTTCTAACAGTTTTGTTAAATGTAAGGAATAACAACTTTAGAATTTTAATTTAATATAACATCTACAGCAATTAACCATATTTCACAATGGCATGTATTTTAACTATTTCTAAAATTTGTGGACATACCACTTCTGCAAATGACCAACCTCCCAACCTCAGAGTCCTTTTGTCTCCAGAACTCACCCCCGAGCTGAGATCATCTCCTAGAACATACCAACCCCAATATGTTCTGGAGTAGCTTATTTAAGCTTATGCTCCCCAAAGTCTGTTTCTAATTCTGCGTCCAGAATTACAGGATGCTTTTCTTCCTGTTCGCCTAGGATTCCCTTATTTAGGGACTTTTAAAGCTGCTTTCTGCTTTTCCAGCTTTTTACTTCTTCCCAACTACTCTCCACCTCATTGGGGAAATCTAGATTTTTCCTCAAAAATCTAAATTAGAAATAAATTCTTTCAAGGATTTTTGAAAAAAAAATTGGGGAAAGTCTTAGCCTCTTTCCATACCTCATGGATTTGGCAAGTGATCTCAAAATTCTCATTTGGTCAATATGCACAGAACTATTTTATTTATTTTTCATAATTAAATAATTAATTACATCCACACAATAATTATCCATTGGGGTCCACTCCCCTTTGGATTCAAGTTCAAATGTCTAACTTGAAAAACATAAAACTAGGGGTGTTACATTTATCATCTTTAAATGGGTCTGATTCTGATAATCCAAAAATGAGAAGCTTAACTGATATTTATGCACAAGATGATGTTGATGATATTGTAAATTTTGCATTTCTTTCATTTTAACCTACTTGTTTTGAAGAGGCTATAAAGAACAAAGAATGGGTAAATGCAATGAATAATGAAATCAATTTTATTGAAAGAAATCAAAATTGGTATTTGGTTGATCTCCCCGATGATAAAATTTCTATAGGTGTCAAATGGGTTTTTAAAATTAAGTTAAATGAGAGGTGAAGTTTTTAAACACAAAGAAAGATTAGATGCCAAAAGTTTTTCACAACAACCTGGCATAGATTATGGTGAAACATTTGCACTTGTAGAAAGAATTGATACTGTTTGGTTTGTATTAGTATTGCAGCACAAAACAAGTGGCCAATTTACCAAATGGATGTAAAGTATTCTTTTTTAAATGGTGTTTTAAATGAAGAAGTGTATGTTGATCAACCACCTACTTTCGAAATTAAAAATAAAAAAACATAAGGTGTACAGGTTGAAGAAAGCATTATATGGCTTGAAGAAATCTCCAAGAACATGGTACATCTCAATAGACCATTACTTGCTAAATAATGGTTTCAGAAGGAGTGACCAAGAACTCACTTTGTATATGAAGAATGATCATCAAGATAATATGTTGATACTGTTTCTTTATGTTGATGACATAATTTATGCAGGTAACATGCAGTTAGATGAAATTAAAGTTGCTATGAAAAATGAATTTGAAATGACATATCTTGGATTAATGAGATACTTCTTAGGTATTGAAGTGAAAGAAAGACACGATGGTATTTTTATGAGTCAATAGAAGTATGCTACTGACATTTTGAAAAAGTTTAAGATGGACAGGTGTAAACCGATGGATACTCCTATTGAAGTTGGTACCAAGTTAAGTAAAGATGATGTGGGTACTATTTTTAATTTGACTTTGTATAAGAAACTTGTTGCTAGTATTATGTATCTAACTTATACTAGACCTGATATAACATTTGCGACTAGTTATATTTCCAAGTTTATGGAATCTCCTATAGAATTTCATAGGAAAGCTGGAAAAATGGTTTTAAGATACATTGCAGGTACCTCTACTTATGGTTTATCATATGTAGCCTCTACAAACAATAATCTTATTGGTTATACAAACATTTATTATGCAGGATGTATTGATGATCGAAAAAGCACTTTTGGATATGTTTTTATATTTAGCAGAAACTTGATCCCGTGGTCATCCAAAAAGAAGCCCATAGTTTCATTATCTTCAATAGAGGTTGAGTACGTTGCAACGAATTCGACATCATTTCAAGGAGTGTGGCTAAAGAGACTTCGCATATACAAAAAATGAACCTATTTCAATCCTTTGTGACAACACTTCCACTATTTTCTTGTCAAAGGACAATGTCTGTCATCAAAAGAGAAAATATATCGACACTCGTTTTCACTTCATTCATGAACTTGTCAAAAATGGTGATATTGTTCTCAAATTTTGTGTTTCCAAGGAACAATTAGTGGATATCTTCACCAAACCGCTAGTAAAATTCAATTTTGAATTTTTTTGTCAAAATTTAAGCATAAAACAATGTAACT
The DNA here is from genome assembly GCA_034641835.2 of Pinus albicaulis. Taxonomy (NCBI): domain Eukaryota; kingdom Viridiplantae; phylum Streptophyta; class Pinopsida; order Pinales; family Pinaceae; genus Pinus; species Pinus albicaulis. Next base: position 618,932,051 of record CM076569.1, read on the forward strand.
CTCGAGATTAAGGGGGAGTGTTAAAGAATTAATCATTAGTTAAGAATTGGTTTCTATAGGATTAGTTAGTAGTTGGTTAAACAATTTCTGAGTTGTAACTATCCATCAGTATATATATATTTCTCCTTAATAAAACAAGTTGTGTGTGCTTATCATCAATTTGTTTTTTAGCTTCTATTTCTTCTTAAATTAGTCACTATAATTGTAGCATCACACGCCTTTCTACAATTTTTTTCCTTGAGATATGTACACTTTTTTTTCTTGGTATATGCTATTATGGTTCATATACGATAGGAATTATAATGGATGTGCTTGATTGCCTTTGATGGATTGTAGGAATCCTATCCTTGGAGTGAACAAGAAGATGGAGTGAAAGAGAGAAAAATAAAGGACGTGAATCTGATGATATTTGTAAATACATGAAGATGCTACGAATGAATGAATCGGACATTAGCAGATACCAAAGTTCTCTTTCCTACTACTTCATGTGGTGGTAGGGTAAGCATTAAGTATGTGGTGTATCACTCATCATATTATTTGGAGCGAAACTTTGGTGTGAATTTTCATTGTTAATTTACATTTTTGTTAAAATTATAATTTTTTTATTTTCCTCTTTTAATTAAATTGATTGGTTAAAAAAAAAATGTTATATGAAGTGAGTTATGGATGTTATATTGATAATTCCATGGTATTAATCCATGGCATTTTCTCATAATATTGTAATGAAACATATTTACAAATTAAGAATTTTTGTTATCAATAATAGTGTTATATGATTTTTTAGATATTTTTTTAATTAATAAAAATAAAAATAATTTTAAAATAAAATTGTAATTTGGTTTTTTTTCTTAATTTTTCTAATGCTTTATGCATTATGAAGTCCTTGTTTTGGTTCACTAACCATTTAATTTATATAGCTGCAATAATAATAATAAAGATTTTAACTTTACACTATTACAACTCATGTACAACTCACTCTTTTATTTTCTTCATAGCTACTATTGATTAGCTCTAAGTGTTGATACACACAAGGAATGATATGGATACATATTTAAAAGCAAAGGTTACATATCTTAACTCAAGTTAATAAAGATTTTAACTTTACACTATTACAACTCATGTACAACTCACTCTTTTATTTCCTTCATAGCTACTATTGATTAGTTATAAGTGTTCATACGCACAAGGAATTATATGGATATATATTTAAAAGCAAAGGCTTCATATCTTAACTCAAGTTCTATCAAAAGAGAGAAGATCATATTTCATCAGGTATAATCTTTTTCCAAAATTTATACCTAAAAAATATTTCTTTATAAATTTAATGAGAATAAGGATATGTATATATATTTAAAACCAATCTTGACCCATTTTAGGTATATCTACACGTGTAAAAATTTCAAATTTTACACTTCAAAAAATAATTATGCTTAAAAAAATTGAATCAACATCTAGGTTTTTCTATGTGGAATAGAGTTTTAAAAATTATAGGTATAATAAGCATCAAACACTTACTTCAGTATGCATTTCAGCTAATTTACTCAACATCTAATTACGATAGGGCTTCCAAAATTTAAATGGCTCATAAATGTTAGTCGATAGACCTAACTCTATAATAAGTATCAAACACTTACCTCATTATGAATCTTATATTTATAGAGAGAGATATCAAATACATTTATATTTAAAAAAACATGTAACATGAATCTTAACCATGAAGATTTAACCGCATTTTACCATTGAGATTTATAATCTATAAATTAGATTTGTTACAATACCATGTGTCAACACCATTGAATTTGTTACAATACCATGTGTCAATACCATGACTTATCAATACCACATGCCCAAAAAAATAGCTCAATTCATATTACACTTGTTCATTAAATATTTTATTTAATTAAAATTTACGAAATATAACAAAACATAACTACTTTAGAGATAAACGTCATTCTTTGATTTTCCTATAATTCTATAAATATTCTAGAATATTCCATGAACATTAAATTCCTATTATTCAATCTAATAATATAGTTAGTAGTGATCACAAAATAAAAGATAATATTTATCTCAAAAATAGTTTTGAGCTTTCTACTTTTTTAATTAAATTGATTAATTAAAAAGTATCATATGAACAAGAATGATATGTTTTTGGGCATGTGGTATTGATAACCATGGTATTGTAAAGAAGCATATTTACAAGTGAAGAATCTCCATACTTAGATGGATAAATACTAGTTAATAATTTTGTTACATGTGTTTTTTTTAATGTATACATCTTTAACATATATTAATTCTTTTTTATATAAGTAATAATAAGAATAATAAATTAGTGCATGAGGAAAACTCAATTAGCAATTGCCTTTTATGAAGTATAATGTAAATTGTGAGATTCAAATCCCTTTAATTGTTTAAGAAAAAAACAATACAATTTATTTAATTTTAATGATTTTTTAAAATTATTAACAATGTGAAATATATTATATAGTGTTTCGATGTTTTCAAGAAATCGATACCTATCAAATCATTAAATTTATATAATTATATTCATGTATTAAAAAATAACATTTAATATATTTAAAATTAAAATATATGTTTTGATATATATATATATATATATATATATATATATATATATATATATATATATATATATATATATATAATTTTTATTAATATTTTGAATAAAATAAAAGTTTTTAATAAAATACCAACCAAAAGAACAAAATAAGAATTATGAATATGGAAGAATTTTAGACATGTCAAAATTCCATCATTCAATAAGTCATCCATATACGCAAAAAGCTTTTCCCAATATCCTAGATAACTCTTCATGTAATCAAGATATTCAAAACGTTATGCACAAATATCCAGCTCATAAAATGCCCAATATACAAGGTATTCAAAAGCTTTTGCAAAAATATACAAATCATGAAAAAAGTATCCCAATCAATTGAAATATATACAAATACCACCATTGGATTTCGACTTGCGAGGAACGAAGTACGAAGGAAATTGTGTTGATGAAATGAAATTAAAACATAGTAGGCATGAGGAATCTACATATAATGTTTAACGCTCATATGTAATATAATATGAAGTTTCATGGGCCTAAAAATCATGTCTTTCTTCTGTCGCACACATAAAGGAAGCATACATCCCCATATTATTAACTACTTCTTCTTCTTCACTTTTATCAATAATCGGCTCAATACCCTTTAGCTCAGTGCCGTTTTCTACAAGGCCACCTCTTCCGAATTTCTATCCAAAATCAGCATACTCTTCTTGTAGATTAACGCTCATTATATTATCGAAAGAAATCCACTCATGAGGCACCTGGCATTTAGAACCCTCCTCCTCAAATACCAGCTTGCAGGCACGATGGGTACATTCCACTAATACTCCTACTCTTGTTACAAACTTCCGAAACAATCTCATCACACAGAGATGATCATCAGGGGATCGATACAGTTCCTCACTTTCCTGTGAAACAAAGTTCTTCTTCCTAGTGGATCCTGATCTCTCTGGCAAATTCATCACCATTATCGACTCCAGGTGACAAAATGGATGAAGGTGAGTACTCCCCTTAATAACGTTACATGACCTTAATTTCAAATTCTTAACCAAAGACCTAATGTACTGGAATGGAATGTTACCAAAAATTAGCAGAGTTCCATTCGCCATTTGAGGCAGCGATCGATCAGGTATTATTTATCTTTTGACACTTCTAGCTAAGAAAAAAAAACCTCCCAACCATGGCTGACTAAAATCTTCACTAGGGTTATGGAACGGTTGAGATATATCAAATTGGTAGAGGAGAAGGTTGGATTTACGAGGAAAGGATTTGATTGGAGTGTGAATATATTATGTAATTACTTTACTAAAAATTTGACATAGGAACAACCTGTAATTGTACCCTCGCGGTCCTTTCTACAATAATTTTTCTTGGGATATGCTGCTATTGTACCCTCATTTGTATATAATAGGAATTCTAATGGCTGTGCTCGATTTCCTCTGATTTATTGTAGACAGGAGGAAAATAAAGGACTGTTGGATAGCCAGAGGATTCAATCACACAATAACGCAAGTATTTCACACATGAAACAATGATCTATGGCTCTTCAATTAATCTTAATCACTCTAAATCATAATCTGAATACAATGAACCCGGTGAAGGGTATTTAACCTAAATTGGCATGCACACATTCTCACATAACAAAACTTGATCAACTCACTTAACTCACTCTTTAACTCACTCACCAAATCTATCTATAACTTGAATCAACTAATTCACTTAACTGTTTGTCTAAATCTGCATGCGGGAAGTATTTATATATTTTAACGCTCCCCCTTAATTACGACCGCTAAAATAAATGATACCTCATGACAACTCAAACATGCCTGCTGGTCTATGTTTCAGCCAAGCTTACAACTCCCAAGTTTCTTTTGTGAAACTCAAACAAATCTATTGCTAATGGCTTTGTAAAGATATCACCCAATTGATCACTTGTTCTACAAGGCTTCAAGTGAACTTCTCTATTGCTCACAAGTTCTCAAATAAAGTGATATCTAGTATCAATATGCTTGCTCTTTTGATGAAACACACTATTAGTGGACAGTGAAATTACTTATGTGTTGTCACAATATATCGCTGTTGATCCTTGCTGTTGTTGTTTGAGTCCATCCAATACTCTTCTTAACCATACTGTTTGACATGATGCTAAAGTCGCTACTACATATTCTGCTTCTGCTGATGATAGTGTCACAATAGGTTGCTTCTTAGATGCCCATGCTATCTCACCTGAACCAATATGAAAAAAATAACCGAATTTTCTCTTTCGATCATACGAACTTCCTGCAAAATCACTATCTGTGTATCCAATAAAATTTTTCTTTACTGTACTTGCATACATTATGCCATAATCTCTGGTTCCCGCTATGTGTTTCAAAATTATTTTTCCAACATTCCAATGTGTGTCTTTTGGAGTCTCCATAAATCATGAAATCAAACTCACTCCCTGCATAATATCTGGTCTTGTCGCTGTGAGATACATGAAGCTGCCAACCAATATTTTGAATAGAGTTGGATTGAAATCTGCTCCTTGATCATCCTTACTTAACTTTGTACCTGTTGCAATTGGTGTAGGTACAGGTTTGCAATTATCCATCCTGAATCTTTTCAGCAAATCTCTGGCATATTTATTTTGGAAAATAAAAATTCCTTTTTCAGATTGCTCAACTTCAATGCCAAGAAAATATTTCATGAGACCTAGATCTGTCATCTCAAATTCTTTCATCATGGCTGCTTTAAATTCATCTATATCAAGATCACTTGTAGAAATCATGTCATCAACATATAAGAAAACTATCAAAATTTGTCCATGCTCATTTACCTTTGTGTATAAGGTAGGCCCAATACTGCTTCTATAAAATCCATTATTAATCATGTAACTGTCGATTCTTCTATACCATGCTCTAGGTGCTTGCTTTAGTCCATAGGGCACTTTATTCAGTCTATAAACTTTATCTTCTTTACCTTCAAATTCATATCCTGGTGGCTGCTGCACATAAATTTCTTCTTCTAAAATTCCATTCAAGAAGGCTAATTTGACATCCATCTGGTATACTTTCCACTTGTTCTGAGCTGATGTTGCTAGAACTGCTCTTATAGTATCCAATCTGGCTACCGGAGAAAATGTTTCCCCAAATTCTATTCCTAGTTGCTGCAAGAATCCTTTTGCTACAAGTCTTGCTTTAAATATTTCAATCTCACCTTTCTCATTCACTTTAGTCTTGTACACCCTCTTCACACCAATGATATTTTTATCATTTGGTAAATCAACCAAATCCCACGTATCATTCTTTTCAATTGAATTCATCTCTTCATCCATGGCTTGCACCCAATTTTCATCTCTAATTGCTTCTTCAAACGAAGAAGGTTGGAATGCCAACAATGCAAAATTTTAACTAATATCCAAATCATCATAAATATCTTTCATACTTCTCATATTTTTCTTACTATCCCTTGATTCATTACCTCATTCGTTGCTTGGAGAATTCTGGTCTATTGATTTACTTGAAGATCCATGCTACTCTGAAAATCGTGGAGTCCTTTCTTGTGTGACTCTGTTTGGTGTCTGCTCTCTTGATTCTTGTTGCTCCTCTTCTTCTACATCATCTTCTTCCATCAATGGCATTTTTGCATCGGTCAGTGCGTCTATAGTCCCATTCCATGTCTCTTGTTCTTTGAACACAACATCTCTGCTAATGGTTGTCTTCTTGGTGACAGGGTTATACATTGTAAGCTTTTGATTGTTCACTATAACCAGTAAATATGCATTTTTCACTTTGATTATCTAATTTTCCTCTTATTTTCTTAGGCACATGTGCATAGGCTACACATCCAAAAACTATGAAATGAGATACACTACATGGAATACCTGACCATGCTTCCTCTGGAACTCTGTTCATCACGCTTTTTGTAGGAGATTTGTTTATCACATATACAACACATGCAACTGCTTTTGCCCAATACTCATTAGACAATTGTCTTGCTTTCAACATGATCCTTGTCATGTTCATGATGGTTTGGTTCTTTCTCTCTACTAGACCATTCAACTACAGTATTTATCTGGTCATAAACTATCTTCTGATTCCATGTTGCTTGCAGTATTCATGGAATGCCTTCGAATCGTATTCTCCACCATGATCATATCTCAATACCTTGATCTATCAATCACTGTGGTTCTCCACTAAGGCTTTGAACTCTTTCAACTTTGCAAAAGTTTCAAACTTCTTCTTCAAAAAGTAAACCCAAGTCTTTCTGCTATAGTCATTGATAAAGGTGAGGAAAAAATAGCTTCCACCAATCGACTGTGTCCTCATAGGTCCACAGAAGCCGGTATGCACCAATTCAAGTGGTTTATTTGATCTGTAAGAAACTACTTTCGGAAAAATTTCACGGTGTTGCTTTTCCAAGTTGCAACACTCACAAGTGCTTGCAAGTTATTTGATGGGAGGTAAACCTTTGACCATCTGTTTCTGCTGCAACAATCTTAAATCGGAAAAATGCAAGTGTCCAAACCAAAAGAGCCATAGCGAGTAATCATCATAACATGTAGTTGTAAAAGAACTAACCTGATCATTGTAGTTCATAATTAGAGGAAAGAGTCTATTCCTCATCATCTGCACCTTTGCAATCAGTTGCTTGCTTGGGTATTTGTCGTAAATAACAGATTGTTCCCCCTGAAAGATAACTTTGTATCCTTTCTGCGTCAATTGACCAACACTTATCAAATTGTGTTTAATTCTAGGACATAATATACCTCTGATATGGTCTTTGGCTTCCTCTGCTTAGTCACAATGTTGACCACTCCTTTGCCATCTACATCCACAATCTTGTCAGTCCCCAACTTTACTTTTGTCTTCGCGGAGGCATCCAAATTTGCAACCAAATTCTTGTTGCCTGTCATGTGGTTACTGCAACCACTGTTTAATAGCCAGGCCTTATCAGACGGTGCATGCATGGTGTTGCATGCTAGAAACATGGAGTTAGTATTCTCTGTACTAACATTAACACTTTGATTTCCTTGATCAGCTATATTCTTCCTACAATCATGAGCATAATGACCAAATCTATTGCAATAGTAAGACTTCACCTTTGATTTGTCAAACCTTTGATTGTTGTGAAAGCTTCTGCTACTGCTACTTCCACTTTGATGCTCATGCTCTTCTCGGTCGTCTTTATGACCACCATAGTTGTTGCCTCGTCCTCTGCCTCTTGATCAACCTCTTCCTTGACCTCTTGAAATATAAACTTGAATTTTGAAAGTAATTTCCAAAGTGGAATCATTATTTCTATCTATCCTTGTCTCATGCGATAGAAGGGATCCCATCAACTCATCAATTTTTAGTTTTTCCAAATCCTTCGCTTCTTCTATGGCTGCTACTACAACATCAAACTTGGTAGACAAAGATCGATGAATTTTCTCAATCACTATTCGATATTTAACATCTTCACCATAGGTTTTTAACTGATTGATGATGGACATCACCCTATTCATGAAAGAATCAATGTCCTTTGTCTCCTTCAACTGCATAATTTCAATGTCTCTCCTAGTATTATGCAATTTAACAATATTAACTTTGGCCATACCTTGATAGCTTGTTGCCAAAGTTTCCCATGCTTTTTTGCTGAAGAAGTTATCATGATCTTCTGGAACACTGCTTGGTCCACTCCCTACTGGATAGGAAGCAATGCTTGTGCATTCTTCTGCTTATCTTTCTTCCATTGCTCTCTATCTGCATTACTGAGGGCTCGTTCTTCTACGTCGTTCTCATGCTCTGCAAACCCGAAATTGACATGATCCCATACATCATGCTCTTTTAGCATAGTCTTCAATTTAATAACCCACACATCATAATCTTTCCCAGTGAAAGAAGGAAGTTGTGACTGAAAACTTGATGTGGCCATCTTGCCTTAAAAAAAAATTCTTCTCTGATAAAAAACCCTAAATTTTTCTTTTTTATAAAGGCTTTACTAAACTCCTTTAAAAAATATATCTTTCAATAAAACCCTAGGTTTTATAAAAAAAAAAAAATTCTTATTTTTATAAAAGTTTATAAAAAACCCTTTGATTTTTTTGTTTATATATAAAAAAAACTTTTTTGTCTTATTATAAAAATCTTTATATAGAAAAAAAAATCTTAAAAGAATTTATGAATAAAGCTCTTGCATTAGAATTTATATAAAACTTTTTAATAAATTAGAAAGTTCTCCACGTATTGCCTTTTTTATCTCACAAAATAAGCCACACCCATGTGACTCCGAATTTAAAAAAAAAAAACGAAACCTTGTTCTGAAAGGCTCTCACATACCAAAAAAATGAAACCGTGACTTTTGTGAGTTTCTATTAAAACTCCACTGCCACTTCTTTTAAAACTCCACTGCCGCACGTGATCAATACAAAAACCGCGGAGAAGTTGCGGACCCTTCACAGGTGTTGCACAGAAATTAAAAAAAAAAAAGTTGTAAAAATAATATTTTGACGGCTTTTTTCTCTTGGCTTTCTTCAACGGTTTTGCTCGCCCACGGATCTTATGATCTTACCTCAGTTTTGATACCAATTTGTTGGATAGGTAGAAGATTCAATCACACAATAACACAAATATTTCACACATGAAACAATGAGTTGGGGCTCTTCAATTAATCTCAATCACTCTAAATCAATTATACACCATCATCACTATAGTTTTAGTGATGATTATGTATAATTGATATTGAGTATTTTAAAGATATGGAAAAAACAAAATGATTTATTTATGTTTTGAAGTGGAATTTAAAATTGCCTTTAATTAATTAAAAATTCAGTATTGATCATAACATTGTTTTGTTTACATAAAAATGTTTAACATTCTTTTGTTCAAGTAAAAATATTTATAATAATAAGTAATAACCGAGCAGTGTGGCTTATTTAAGAATGCACAAGCTAGCATGGAGTGGACCGAGCAGTGTTCGAGAAGGTCATGATAACTTCTTCAACAAAAGAAGCATGGGAAAATTTGGCAACGAGCTATCAAGATATGGCCAAAGTTAATATTGTTAAATTGCGGAATACTAGGAGAGACTTTGAAATTCTGTAGATGAAGGAGATACATGACATTGATTCCTTGATGAATAGGGTCATGTCTGTCATCAATCAGTTAAAAATTTATGGTAAAGATGTTAAAAATCGAACAATGATTTAGAAGGTTCTTCGATCTTTGTCTGCCAAGTTTGATGTTGTGGTAGCAGCCATAGAAGAAGCAAAGTATTTGGAAAAGCTAACAGTTGATGAGTTGATGGGATCCCTTCTATCACATGAAGCAAAGATAGACAGAAATAAGGATTCAACTCTAGAAACTGCCTTCAAAAGTCAAATTTATATTTCAAGAGGTCGAGGCAGAGGTTGATCGAGAGGCAGAGGACGAGGCAACAACTATGATGGTCAGAGAGATGGGCGAGAAGAGCATGAGCATCAAAGTGGAAGCAGCAGCAATGGAAGCTTTTCTAACAATCAAAGGCTTGACAAATCAGAGGTAAAGTGTTATTACTGCAATAGATTTGGTCATTGTGCTTGTGATTGTAGTAAGAAGATAGTAGATCAAGGAAATCAGAGAGCTAATGTGAGTACAGAGAATACTAACTCCATGTTTCTAGCATGCAACACCATGCATGAACCGTCTGATAAGGTCTGGCTATTAGACAGTGGTTACAGTAACCACATGATAGGCAACAAGAATTTGGTTGCAAATTTGGATGCATCAGTGAAGACAGAGATAAAGTTGGGGACTGACAAGATTGTTGATGTAGATGGAAAAGGAGTGGTCAACATTGCGACCAAGCAAGGGGAGCCAAAGGCCATATCAGAGGTATATTGTGTCCATGGACTCAAACACAATTTGATTAGTGTTGGTCAATTGACGCAGAAAGGATACAAAGTTATCTTTCAGGGGAAACAGTGTGTTATTTATGACAAATCCCCAAGCAAGCAACTGATTGAAAAGGTGCATATGACGAGGAACAAAACTTTTCCTCTAATTATGAACTACAATGATCAGATGGCCAGAGGTTTACCTCCCATCAAAGAACTTGCTATCACCTTTGAGTCTTGCATCTTCGCAAAGCAACACCGTGAAAATTTTCCGAAAGAAGTTTCTTACAGAGCAAAGAAACCACTTGAGTTAGTCCATACTGACCTGTGTGGACCTATGAGGACACAGTAGATTGGTGGAAGTTGTTACTTCCTCACCTTTATTGATGACTATAGCATGAAGATTTGGGTTTAATTTTTGAAGTAGAAGTCTGAAACTTTTGCAAAGTTCAAAGAGTTCAAAGCCTTAGTGGAGAAACAAAGTGATCAACAGATCAAGGTATTGAAATTTGATTGTGGTGGAGAATACGATTCGAAGGCATTCCATGAGTACTGCAAACAACATGGAATCAGAAGATATTTTACAACCAGATAGACACTGTAGCAGAATGGTGTAGAAGAGAGAAAGAACCGAACAATCATGAACATGACAATGAGCATGTTGAAAGCAGGACACTTGTCTAATGAGTATTGGGCAGAAGCAGTTGCATGTACTATTTATGTCATAAATTTATGTCCTCCAAAGAGTGTGATGAATAGAGTTCCAAAAGAAGCATGGTCAGGTATGTCATGCAGTGTATCTCATTTCAGAGTTTTTGGATGTGTAACCTATGCACATGTGCCTAAGAAAATAAGTGGCAAATTAGATGATCAAAGTGAAAAATGTATATTTAGTGGTTATAGTGAGTGGTCAAAAGCTTACAAATTGTATAACCCTGTCATCAAGAAGACAATCATTAGTAGATATGTTGTGTTCAAAGAATAAGAATCATGGAATGGGCCTGTAGACACAGTAACCGATGCATAAATGGCATTGATGGACGAGGATGATGTAGAAGAAGAGGAGAAGAAAGAATCAAGAGAGTAGACACCAAACAGAATCACACCAGCAAGGACTCCAAGATTTTCAGAGAAGCATGGACCTTCAAGTAGATCAAAATACCAGAATTCTCCAAGCAGTGAATCAAGTAATGAATCAAGCAATGGTAAGAGAAAGATTAGAATTTTGAAAGATATTTATGATGATTTGGATGTTAGTTCAAATTTTGCATTGTTGGCATTCCAACCTTCTTCGTTTGAAGAAGCAATCATAGATGAAAATTGGGTGCAAGCCATGGATGAATAGATGAATTCAATTGAAAAAAAGATACATGGGATTTGGTTGATTTACCAAATGATAAAATCTCATTGGTGTGAATTGGGTGTACAAGGAAAAGGTTAATGAGAAAGTTGAGATTGACACATTTAAAGTAACACTTGTAGCAAAAGGATTCTCCCAGAAACCGGGAATATACTTTGGGGAAACATTTTCTCTGGTGGCCAGATTAGATACTGTAAGAGCAGTTCTAGTGACAATAGCTCAAAACAAGTGGAAATTATATTAGATGGATGTCAAATCAGCCTTCTTGAATGGAATTTTAGAAGAAGAGATTTATGTGCAGCATCCTCCAGGATATGAAGTTGAAGGTAAAGAAGATAAAGTTTACAGATTGAAGAAAGTGCTCTATGGATTGAAGCAAGCACCTAAAGCATGGTATAGCAGAATCAACAGTTAAATGATTAAGAATGGATTTTGCAGAAGTAACATTGAGCCTACCTTATACACAGAGGTAAATGAGTATGGATAGATTTTGATAGTTTTCTTAATGTTGATAATATGATTTTTACAGGTGATCTTGAGTTGGATGAATTTAAAGCAGCCATGATGAAATATTTCGAGATGACAGATCTTGGTCTCATGAAATTTTTATTGGCATTGAAGTTTGGCAATCTAAAAAAGGAATTTTTATTTGTCAAAATAAGTATGCCAGAGATTTGTTGAAAAGATTCAGAATGGATAATTGCAAACATGTACCTACACCAGTTGCAACAGGTATAAATTTAAGTAAGGATGATGAAGGGGCAGATGTCAATCCAAATCTATTCACAATATTGGTTGGCAGCCTCATGTATCTCACAGCTACAAGACCAGATATTATGCAGGGAGTGAGCTAGATTTCTAGGTTTATGGAGACTCCAAAAGACACACATTGGAGTGTTGGGAAAAGAATTATGAGATACATCGCATGAACGAGAGATGATGGCATAATGTATACAAGTACAGAAAAGAAATAATTGATTGGATACACATATAGTGATTTTGCAAGAAGTTTGGATGATCGGAAGAGCACATCTGGTTATGTTTTTAATCTCAATTCAGGAGTGATAGCATCGGCATCTAAGAATCAGTTTAATGTGACACTATCATTAGCAGAAGTAGAATATGTAGCAGCGACTTCAACAGCATGCCAAGCAGTGTGGTTAAGAAGAGTATTGGATGGACTCAAGCAGCAACAGCAAGGATCAAAAGTGATATACTTTAACAGCACATCAGCGATTGCATTATCCAAGAATAGTGTGTTTCATCAAAAAAGAAAGCATATTGATACTAGATATCACTTTATTCGAAAACTTGTGAGCAATGGATAAGTTCACTTGAAGCCTTGTAGAACGAGTGATCAATTGATTGATATTTTTACAAAGCCATTAGCAGTAGATTTGTTTGAGTTTCACAAAAGAAACTTGGGTGTTGTAAGCCTAGTTGACACATAGACTAGTAGGCATGTTTGAGTTGCCATGAGTTATGTTTTAGTTTAGCGATCGTAATTAAGGGGGACTGTTAAAATATATAATTACTTCCCGCATGCAGATTTAGACAAACAGTTAAGTGAATTAGTTGAGTTGAGTTATAGATAGATTTGGTGAGTGAGTTAGAGAGTGAGTTAAGTGAGTTGATCAAGTTCAGTTATGTTAGAGTGTGTGCATGTCAATTTAGGTTAAATACCCTTCACTGGGTTCATTGTATTCATTGAGTGATATTGTGATTCAGAGTGATTGAGATTAATTAAAGAGCCACAACTCATTGTTTTGTGTGTGAAATACTTGTGTTATTGTGTGATTGAATCCTCTAGCTATCCAACAATATTTAAAAAAACAAAAGAAATTAACCCAACCCAAATGCAATTGCAAACAAATTTCCTTATTTTAACTCATGATTGATAATAAGCCACAAGCCGACGTGAGCTCAAAGACCTGTTATGGAAGTTTGACCACAATAGTGTTGGGAAAATATCAGTCACAGATGACTTTAGTCATGAATGCCCTCAAGTGCAATATATTGAGAAGATTTATTTCATGATGAAAGAAACAGATTCTGACAAAGATGGTTTTAGCTTTTATTAGTTTAGGGAGACATCAAACACCTCCCATGTTATGTGAGACTTGGGGTGCATTCAAGATTTACGATCTTGATAATGACCCAATTTCACTTTAGAAGTTCTACTATATCTTCAAAAATCTAGGAGAAGTAGCACATTTATAAACTTGGAGAAGTGAATATATTACACATTTATACACTTGGAGAAGTGAATGTATTACAAATTTGTTTGAAATTTTATTTCAAAATTAGGGTGAAAAAAATCATTTCTTCTATAAGTTATACTAAATCTTTTTCTTGACATTGAATACATGTACAACATTAAAATATATATTTTTAATATTTTGTTTATATATATATATAAATATATGTGAAGTTGATATTAGCATAAATTAGTTAACATAAATATTCAAATAATTTATTTAAATCCTGTGTTGAAATATTTTTGAAAAGTATAAGTTTTAAAATTCCTACTCTCACTTTTTTTACTTCCATTTAATTTATCTTTTTTATAAATTTTGTATCAAATATTTTGACTAGATTAAGTCACAAAAGATAGAGTCACCTCCTTATATTGAATTCACTTTTCTTGCAAGAAATGAAACTATATAAATTAAATGGTTCGCAAAAATAATACCAAAATTATAAAAAGAAAACAATAAGATTAAGTAAATTCTAATTTTATTTTGAATTGTTATTATTATTATTTAATTAAAAAAAATGTATAAGCTAATTTTAAAAAACACGTAATAAGATTCTTAAGTGTAATAGAATCACTCCACTTTACCATGGAACTTTTGATTTGTGACTACCACTAAGAATATTCTAAAAATCTATGAAGGATAAATCTTACAGTCCACTTAATAATTATTAGGTGAATAGGGGTGTCTATTTTAAAATAGAGTTTCAATAATTTTATTCTAATTATCAATAATTATTAGGTGGATTGTACGGTTTAACCTTCAAATAATATTCTTAATAGTATTCACAAATTAAATGTTGACATTTATCTTCAAACTAGTAATGTCATATTTTCCCTCTTAATTTAATTTAAAAAAATCATATGAACAAGTGTGAGATGACATGTCTTATGGTTTTTTTGGAAATGTGGTATTGATAAACCATGGTATTGTAAAAAATATTATTTATATATGAAGTAACTTCATTGTTAGGAATATTTTTGCATGTTTTTTAAATGTGTATGTGTTTAAATTATATATTAATTTTTTTAATAATAATAATAATAATAAAGTTATAGTTTAATTAAAGTTGATGACCTTTTTAATATGAGCAATGTTAAACATATCATGAAGTATATGTTTTGATACATATTATAGACGAATATTTTTTTAACTAACTATTGAGTTTAGAAAACTTATTTCAAAATAAACACTAGTTATATTGTAACTATACATTATTGTAAAATATATATCTCAAATATAAAATATAATTAAAATATCACATAGACTTTAAGTTGGAAATCATACACCACTTTCAAATATAATTTCAAATTATTATTATAATTATAAGTTATTCAAAGAAAAATATACTTAATATAAAAATAAAGTATAATTAGAACATGGTGTATATTCTAACTTACTAAGTATAATTATAACATGGTGTATATTCTAACTTAATTCCATGTATACGTGAGATATAAAATATAATTAAAACATGATATAGACTTTAACTTGGACATCATACACCAATATCAAATATAATTTAAAATTATTATTATAATTATAAGTTATTCAAAAATATATATTTAATATAAAGTATAATTAGAACATGGCATAGATTTTAACTTTGGAGGTAAGTGGAAGTATATACAAATTTTACTTAGTTTTAATGATGATATTGTTATAATTATAAGTTATTAAAAATATATATTTAATATAAAGTATAATTAGAACATGGTATGGATTCTAACTTTGGAGGTAAGTGGAAGTATATACCAATTTTATTTAGTTAATTATAAATTATTATAAAATAACTTTGTTAGATAATAATGTTTTTAATACTCCATATTAATTAATTAACAAATTATAATTGTATTTACACCGTTTATTAAATATATAATATTATATTATAAACTAATTAATATATTTACAATATTATATTTCTTAATTTTTATTTTTAATTAAAAGATGCAAATTAATTCAAATTCAATTACAAACAAAACTTCTCTTTTAGCTCATGATTGATAGCAAGCCGTCTTCAGTTCAAAATATGTTCTGGAAGTTTGACAAACAATAGTGATGAGAAAACATCAAAGTCAGCGATGATTTTTTTCATTAGTGCCCAAAAGTGAAAGGTTATGAAGGAAAAGAATGATCGCAGGATGCAGAAGAGTCCAACAAAGATGGGTTCATGGAGGCCAACATTGAGAACACCAATAGTTCGTGAAGCGGAGGTCTGACACTGGAGGTAGATGATTTTTATCCAATCCACTCAGGTTCAAATTTGCGTGGAGACGTATGTCTGTTGTGTCTTGGCTAGAAGAGTAGGCGACCCCAGAGTGTACATCTCGGCTCTTGTTGAGGCATAAGTTTCATAGCTATTGTGTGCGGGTTGCAGGCTATTGCACCTAGCCTAGGTTTATAGTGGCACCCAGTTGGATTTGATCTTGGGCCTTATTTAGGAAACTCTCACCAGCTAATAAAAAAAAACATTGAGAACACCAATAACTTTAATGTTGCGAAAGTGAATTGTTACTCAAGTTCGCATTTAGATGTATTAATATAGATTTATTTTAATTCATTTTAAATAGTAATTTAGTAAGATGTTTTATTATACACAAAATTTTAGGTGTAAATTAGTTTTAGAATATAAAGTTTGAAAAAATGTTTAGTTTTGGGAAATGTGAATCTCTCAATACCATATATAGACATTCTCAAACATTTGTTGGCCTCACTCTTACTATATTCATTGACCAACAATTGGATACCCAAATACACAGCACGAATTTCCAAGACTAGCATTGCTTTACCAAAATTATCTAGTAAAAAGTGAAAATACACCCATAAAATAAAAAAGCAACCAATAAGTATCATACATCATATGAGTTTACCAGGGTAGATGATATAGAATTGATCCAAGAGATGATAGAGGTTTGAATCCACAATGCACATGCCCCTCCATTTGAACCAAATGGGTTTCCAAATGGTCAAGTTTCTCCTCGATGCAGTGTTGCCTTCTCCAAAGGTTGTCTAGTCTATCATGAATCCCTACAAGTTGTGTTGGATATGATTCTTAAAATCCATGTTGTTAGTGTTATCATCTTGCTGGTCTCGATTGAGTTGTTCCAATGCAACAATAAACTACCAAATTGCACCACCACGATCTTTTTTCATGGGAGGGATTTCAATAGAGTGAAGGGATTGAGAAATCGATTATTCAAGTGTTTCTCCATTGCTTTGTCCGTGGTGTTGTTTCCTACCATGTACTCTCCTCCCCTCTAGTCCTATACGACCTTGTTCATGCTAAGGAAGCATATTCACCACCTGCCCTTGAATATATTGTCTGGGATATAGCAGTTCTTTGTTGCACCAACTAGGTGACCCGTTCATCCCAAGAGAGGGATTAAACAAACACAACCACCAATTTAAATGATATTTTTCATTGAAACCCCCGCAAGCCACCCCACAGTCACCTAAATATGTTCCATGGTACCTATAGTGACACACGAACTCTTCTAGAATTATCTTTGAACAAAGCAACAAGAAGAGAATATAGAAATAAACCCATGAGGCCCACCAACCAACCCCTTTCTAGTTTCTAGAGCCAAAAATGCCAATTCGTAGAGATATTTTTTTCATTGAACCACCAAGACCCTTCAAACTCTACCACTAGGCCCTACTAGAATTCCCAAAAACACACCCATAGAACAAACAAACATCCAAGCTGACCAACAGATAATGAAAACACAAACCAACCTAAGTACAAGGTCTAGAAACTTTACCTAAAGATTGTAAGCCAACAAGTTCTCCAACAAATTCACCTCTTCACTTGAGATTTGCCTTAGCCACCTCGAAGATATTGCAGAGACGCAAAAATATGTACTAAGGAGGGAATTGCATGCCCTAGCCCCAAATCACTTATGTCAAACCACAACAAATGTTCCAGAAACACTATCATAACTAACCTCAGCTCCTTCCCAAATCACCATTGCTTGAGGGAGGGAATGAAATTGTAAGAAATCTCCCCTGCTTGCTCGAACATCCACCTTCCGTGATCATTGTTTTGTAGAACCAATGCTACCAGTGATATCCCCATTGAACTAGTTGGAGAAAGCATGCTTAAGACACATCTTGAAACCCTTTGGAAAGTGCATGAGGGTGGAAAGCCCATTCATGTTAATATTATTTAACCATGAATATTTATTTTCTTAATTAATAATAATTTAAATCCAATAAATCAATTTATATTAAAAATTTAAATGAATTACACATCTTTTTGAGTATGAAGATATTTTACTAATTTATATATGTATGTTTGTGTGTGAAATTGATCATTGATATTCAAATAATGTATTTTAGTTTTGTATCGAAATATATATATATATATATATATATATATATATATATATATATATAACGCTTTATATATGTATGTTTGTGTGTGAAATTGATCATTGATATTCAAATAATGTATTTTATTTTTGTATTGAAATATTTTTAAAACTTGTATCTATATATATATATATATATATATATATATAACACTTAAAAGAGAAAAGTTAAGGTTTTATTTTTATTTTCAATTACTTTGTTTTTCTATTTTTTTATAAAACCAGCCTAGATCCATCTTAACTCTGGATCTATCAAGCGTCTAGAGGGATCAAATCTCTCGAGGTGAAAACCTATTTTTTGAGTGAAAAACTTGAGCAAATGTTTGCACCTCTAGATATTTGATCCCTCTCCGCACTTGATACATTTAGAGTTAAGATGGATCTAGGCTGGTTTTAGTCATGTGTGACCAAGTAAAATATATCGATAATATGAGGAACATATGCTTATTTTTATCAATAATATGTAAATACATATTATATTAATATAACCATTTTAAATATGTATGAGATTTATTGAGTCATTTAAATTTTAAATTTTCTTAGTTACTTTAGTTTGTTGAGATGAAAAATATTGTAAAATGACTTTAATGATAAAATAAAAAATTTGAATGCAAAGTGACAACGTAATAATATTGAATGATGGAAACTATGAATAATGAGAATGTAGTCAATTATGAATAGTCTTCATTGTGATCGATTTCAAACTATTTTCTTATACTATTCTTATTTTCACCCTTGTTAGTTTTGTCATCTTTTCGTATTGATTATTTGAAAAGGATACATGGAATAGTAAACCATTTAAATATTTAGCTCGATTTGTTGTAGTAAACATCATATCTTGTCTCTCTTGCTCTCCAATATTAATAGGTTTAATTACTATAACACAAAAATCAATGTACATTATCAGTAATTTTTTGTGATTACAGTGAAATACTTGCACACTATTAATCCAATGACTTTAAAATTAATGTACCATCATACATCTAATTACATAAACTTAGAAATCAACATATACACCGAAATCAATATATCTAATGCAAGAAATCAAATAATAGTAGAAAAAAACATCTAGAGTAAATTAATGCATCTAATGGAAGTAATCAAATATGATTAGAAATCAACATCTACACTCAAATAAATGCATCTAGTGCAAATAAGAAAATAAGATTTAAAACTAACACATAAAATTAATGCATCTAGTGCAAGCAATAAAATAGGATTAGAAATCACCATCTACACTAAAATAAATGCATTTAATGCAAGCAATCAAATATAATTAGAAGTCAACATCTTCATTGAAATTAATGCATCTAGTGAAAGAAATCAAATAATATTAGAAATCACCATCTACACTTAAAACAATGCATTTAGTGAAAGTAATCAATAGGATTAGAAATCACCATCTACACTGAAATCAATGCATTCAGTGCAAGCAATCAAATAGGATTAGAAATCACCATCTACACTGAAATCAATGCATTTAGTGCATTCTATCAAATAAGATTAGAAATAATCTACATTGAAATCAATCCATCTAGTTCAAGTAATCAAATATCATTAGAAATCAATGTATACACCAAAATCAATGCATTAGTGCAAGCAATCAAATAGGATTAGAAATCACCATCTACGCTGAAATCAATGCATCTACTACAAGAAATGTTCTTCTCTCTCTCCCCCCATCTATATCTATATATCCCTCCATCTCTCCTTCTTTTTCTCTTTGTCTCACCCCACCAAAAACACACCCTCTCTCACTCTGTATCTATCAATTTCTTTGTCCCTCCCTCCTCTCCATCTATCCCTTTTTCTCTTCACCTTACATATATATCTCTATCTCCCTCTATCTCTGTATATCAACCCAAAAACATAAACTCTCTTTCTCCAATCTATTTATCTATCACTCCATCCTCCTCTCCCTCTCTCTCTCTCCCTCTCACTCTGTTTTCCCCTTCCCTCCCTCTCCCTCACTTCTATCTCTCTTCCCTCCTACTACCCTTTCTCCATCTCTCTCCATCTTCTTTATCACTCCCTCTCTCTCTCTCTTTCTCTCTCCACCTTTCACCCTCTATGTCTTTATTCTTACTTCCCCCTCTCTCCCTCTCCATCTCCATCACTCTTTCCCTACCTTTCTTCACTCTCTCTCTTCCTTTCTGTCCCCCCCCTCTCTCTCTATCTTCACCTTCCAACTTTGTTACCATATGCCTCTCTCTCTCCTTCTCTCCCCACTTCTCTCCATATATCGTTATTTGTGTCTTTATCTAACCCCCAAACATACACACTCCATCTCAATCTCTCCCTTGTCACTCCCTCTCTCTCTCCACTACTCACTCTCTATGTCTTTCTTCTTCCTTCCCTCCCTCCCCATCCAGCTCCATCTCTCTATCCCTCCCTCTCTCCCCCTCCAAATCCATATTTATATCCCTTTCCCCTCTCCTCCTCTCTTTTCCTTCCTCTCTCTCCCTTTCTCTCCTACCTCCCTTTCTCTTCCCCCATCACTCTCTCTCTCCTGCAATCCTCACACTTCCCCCATCACTCTCTTCCTATCTCTCGTCGTTCCTCTCTCTCCCTTTCTCTCCCACCTCCTTCTATTTCCCCCCTAGCTCTGTCTCTTCCATCCAATCCTCTCTCTTCCCCCATCACTCTATCTCACTCTCCAACTATGTTACTATATCCCTCCCTTTCTCCTTCTCTCGCCCCTTGTCTCCATCACTCTTCCTTGTATCTTTATCTCACCCCTAAGCATGCACACTCTCTCTCCATCTCTCCCTTGTCACTCCGTCTCAATGCATTTCTTCTTCCTTTCCTCTCTCTACCTCCAACTCCATCTCTCTATCCCTTCTTCTCTCCTCCTCCTCCCATCCTTCCTCTCTCTCCCTTTCTCTCCTACCTCCATCTCCCTTCCCCCTTCTCTAACTCTCTCATTCTTCTCCCGCACTCTCTCTTCATTCCTCTTATCTCATCTCATGCAATTTATCTCCATCTCTCCCTTGTCACTCCCCTTATTTCTCCACCTATATCATATATCATGATATATTAATATATATTATAATATAACAAATTTAATATTTTATTAATCTAAATTTATTAAATTTAATAATAATAATATTTTAATATTAATGTTAGGGTTGATAATTTTTTTTTGGCATGGTATTAATAATAATTTGATCCATGGTATTTGGTCCATATACTTCATATATAATTAGATGTTGATTTCTAATTGTATTTGATATATTTTTATTTATTTACCTTACCTCTTTATACCTTTTTTATATTTATTTATTTACCATACCTCTTTTATAAATATGTTATTTGGCTGTGGTTTATTGAGTAAATATAAAAAGCGGTTTTATTTATTTACCATACCTCCAGTTCATTTATATTTTTATTTATTTACCATGCCTAGTTTAAATTTATTTTTAATGAATTTTTAATTGTTTATTTATATGTTTATGTAAGTTTTTTTTTTTTTTGTAAGTTTGGTAGTTCCTTTCAATTTTCACTTTTTTTTTTAAATTCTATTTTTCATGAACATGTCTAGATACATCACCCCGATCGAGGAAGGGAATTGAACTTGTGATGAGTGCTATAACAGCCCGCCTCATCACCGTTTAACCAAGACCCCACAGACTGTTTATGTAAGTTATTGTTTAACCTGACATTATTTAGTTTTTTTTTTCTTTTTTCATTTTTCTTTTTTTGGCTTCCGACATACTTAAACATCGGGTTATACTGGGCTGTAGAATGGGCCTCGATGCAATTATGTTACCTCATATTGATATTGAAATATTTTATTTATGGATGAGAGTAGGAGTGATTTATTTTTACATTTTTCCTTAATACTTAGTTTTAAAACTAGGGAAAAAACTATATTCAATATTTTTGTTATTTTAGTAGACTTTATATTTTTATTTAATTTTTATTTTAAAAGAAACATATATCTAATTAAGAGTCATTAAAATCAAACATTTAAGCTATTGGGCATAAATATCTTATTAACTTAAATAACAAAATTAATAAAACACCAATCAAACGACAAAGTAAGAATTAAGTTTAGATGAATTTTGAACATGACAAAACAGGGCCATTCAAAAAGTCATCGAGATTTTCAAAGCGTTTTGCACAAATATCTAATATCAATCTTGTATGTAATGAAGATATTCAAGTTTTTCATAAATACCCCGGTCATGAATATCTCAGTGAAAAGCTCCATACAAGATATTCAAAAGGTTTTGCACAAATATCCATATCAGGAAAAATTCCAAAAAAATAACATAACCATGGACCAACTATACAAATACCACCATAGAATTTCTATCAGGGTGGAAGGGAGTACACAGGAAATTGCAGTGGTGAAAGGAAATTAGGACTTACAACACAGCAAAATAAAGTAAGCACGGGGAATATATATATAGATATATGTCGTTTAATGCACATATGTAATATCAAGTTGAAATTTCATGGGCCTACCATCACGGCTTTCTTCTGTCGCCCACAGAAAGGAAGCATACATCCCCACAACACTAACTACCTTTTCTCCGGTTTGCTCCATAATCGACTCTATAGCCTTCAGTTCAATACCCTTTTCTGCGAGGCCTCGTCTTCCTAATTTAAAGACATCATACTCTTTTTGCATAATATCGCTCATTATATTCTTGAATGAAGGCCAATCCTGAGGCACCTGGCACTTTGCATCCACCTCTCAAATACCGGATTGCAGCCATGGTGGGTACATTCTACTAAAACTCCTGCTCTTGTTACGAACTTCCAAAACAATCATCAGAGGATCGACACAGTTCCTTACTTTCGCGTGCAACAGAGCTCTTCTTCTGAGTGGGTCTATGCGGCGAATTCATCCCCATTATCGAATTCAGGTGACATAATGGATGACGGTACGTACTCCCCGTAATCATGTTACAGAAATTGGCAGTGTTCCATTGGCAGCGATCGATCAGGTATTTATATTCTGACATTTCCAGCTAAACAGAAAAAATCTTCCCAACCATGACTGAGTCATATCTTCACTAGGCTTTATTCACAACTACATATATATAGTTACAAAAATCACAATTTTATTCATAAATATATATAGATGAATTCTGGCCATATATACCTAAAATATATGAGAGTTAGACCGTCAGTAAATTGGGAAAACGAGGAAGACGACGAAACGAAGATGCTGTCGACTTTAATGTACCATGTGAACGCCGGAGTTATTTCGACACGGCTCTTGCATTTCCTAAGTGGGGACCCTACAAAAATTACTGCTCAACAGCGATTTCAATATTCAAACAAAAGGAGGGATATATTTTTCGGAAAGGACCTCCACTCCATCACTGATCGGATCGATTAGAATCTTGACCAACAACTTTTAAGGAATTTCTATGTCGGCATAAATCTCCCGATGGGATTGTTTGAAGGATCGGCCAACAACGTTGTACAGGCTTCAAACCTATAGGAGATGCACGTGGGCATGTCCACGTGATGTCCTTCAAGCGATGGCCCATCTGGTCATTGCAACTTGCGGAAATGATGGCAAAAATATGTCCATGACTTGGTTATGTGATGATGACGGTGAAAAAAACGTCCTTCATGCGATGATTACATTGGTGATGGCCCATCTGGTCATTACACTTTCAACTTGCGGAAATGATGGCAAAAATATGTCGGTGACGTGATTATGTCCTTTATGTGATGATGACGGTGAAAAAGATCTGGTGGTGGTGGTTGAAATTTTGGTAATATTAAAATTTAGGTTATAGTTTTCAAATTTTAAAATTTGAGTTCTTTGTGTCTGTGATGGTGTTGAATTAATTTCTATTATGTAACAAAACGATTCAAACCTTCTAATATTCAGATTTTTGAATTTTTCTCTCTCAATTCAAAAAAAATAATTTATAATCTTTGCACACAAAGTCTAACTTGTAAGAATGATAATACAAATTATAATTATGTTCTTATAATAATGAAGCCTATTAAGGAGTTATCTAAGAATGATATTAAGTAGATTGTCTCACACGCTTTAGGAATTGGGATTGCCTTCTCACTTCTCAAGGTAAGAGGATAAAATTATCTATAAGATTGTTGAATATTTATTACTTTTTCAAGCTAAGAATTCATTTTAGATAGTTTTAAAAATCAGTTTTGCTTTTCCATTTTTTATTTTTTAGTATTTGGGGTAGGTTTATTTTAATTCACTTTAAATATAGATTTATAAAGATGTTTTATTATAGATTTATTATACTTTGAGGTGCAAACCATTTTCAGAATGTAAAATTTGAAAAAATGTTTACATTTTTGGAAATTTGATCCTCCCAATGCTTAATGTTCAATATGTCTACGATCTCTATATATATTATATATTCATTGTTTAAATTACATTTTTGAATGTATAAATTGAGTTAATGTCTTGAAAATATCTTTTGGCACTTGAATTGTGTAATTTACACAGCTTAAAATCGTTATTCCAACAAATCTTTATTGTATTTTAGACAAAATTGAGAATACAAGATATATATGAAAAGGGGATAAAACTTAAATTACAGAGATTATTTGAAATGTTTTAAACATAACATTTTTTTCTCAATTGTTTTATATAATATATACATAGATTTTTTTTTCAACTATATATAATACAAACATAATTGACATTGAGATATTTGACTTAATATAGAGAGTGACCTATTTTATTTAAAAACTACATTGTATATAGGTCTTTTTTTTATTAATATATTTTTAAATACATGTTAATATATATATATATATTTTTGCGAATCTATTTTTTTCTATTAATTCAAAAGATTACATTTTTTTTTTTTTGTCACTTCTCAAAAATATGTTGGCCTCACTCATACTATATTTATTGGAAAAGAGTTGCATACCCAAGTACATAGTGAATTTCCAAAACTAGCATTGCTTTACTTATGTTTTCTGGCATAACGTGAAAACCATCAATAAAATTAAGAGACAACTTGTTAGTGTACGTCTAGTCATACTGCCATCAGTGATCAAAGATTGCTCTTTTGCATTTGCATATTAGGAGTCCCATACCATAAAATTTCACCATTCTGTTAGGTCATGGATTCATTGATGGTAGTGAGTTTTCACCAGTTTTCCATCATGTGAAACTTGCTGATTCTCCTCTCTATGGTCTTTAGTCATGAGTTACTTTCACTTTGTGAGTCATGTCAGTTGGTCATAGGATGGGTCCCATTAGGTTCTAGGATCCCACCATGGTCAAATCAATGAGTCAAGTGTCAATAAATATCAACAAGGTCATGAGGGAGTTAATAAACTGCAAGTAACAATACCTGGAAGATCAAAGAAATGTTTTATTCAGTTTGATGTAATTTTCACCTCAAAACCATGTTTTGAGATGAAAACATGAGACTTTGCCTTTATTATCATTTATTATGTAATTTTATGTCATCATATGTAATAAGTCACACTTCAGAAGTTGTTATCTCCACAAAGTCACCACCCTGCTTTTAGAGAAGTTTTCCACAACATTTTCAGTGTCAAATCATGTTCTAAGTAGGTTCAACAGAAAGAGCCCAGAAGGAGCTTTCCAACGGTATATTACACTCTCAAAACTGACTTTTGGATTGAAATTTATGACTAAGTGAATAAATTCCTCTATACCCTAACCCTTCCCCTTTTTCCTATCTTTCCCTTAAACTTTATGTTATTAAGTTTAATATTTTCCTTTATAAAATCCATTTTTCCCCATCCGATGGCAAATCGCATTACTAAAATCCTTAAAATACATATGCGATTTATGAAACCACTTCCCCTCATGTCCCTTTAAAAAACTCTATAATAACATTTTAAAGTTTGTTGTTAAAAAATACTGATAAGCCAAACCACTTCCTTGCCATACCTTTGAAACTTTATAATAAAATTTAAAGTTTTATTATAATCGCTTACCCGGAAATCCCTTTCCCTTTCCATCGCAATCACAACAATTAATATATGCGCCCCGATTGGCCCTTTTTTAAAACTCCTATACGATTGCATTTGAGTTCCCCCGATTGTATATCTCCGATGGCAAACCCTCGATTGACTCCGCCCGATGTTATCCTGGCCGTAGATCTGCCTTTTTGATAGGATGGCCCATACTTCATCAGCGCTTCTAAAAGAGTCCCTCCCAATTTTCCTTCACCCGATTAGTCCTGAGCTTTTGATTTCCCCTTCCAATCGAACGGCTCACAGCTAATCGCGCCATCCCAATCGCCATTGTTAAATAAAATTTTCCCTCCACCCTCCTCCGATCTCCTTATCCCGATTGACCTTGGGTCCCGCCATGTAATCCTCTGCCCATTCATAATACAAAGGGCATTTTCCTTTTTCAAACTTAAATTTTGTTTATTTCGTTGTATACAAAGGCCTTCCCCCATCGCATCGGAGGTATTTTATTATTTTCTCACCCTAACTTCTGATTCTGATTGCGATCATGCTACCCCCAGTCCCACCTTAAAGGGCTCTCCGCTCTTTCAATGTAAAAATCCTTCCTCCATTTATAAAAAAGCGAAAAACCATTTTTATTTATTTTCAAAGGGATTTCCCTTGCTCTCTTATTGCATTACCCATTGAGCATTTCTAATTGCATCGGAGTTTATGTTGCGTCCTAATACGCCTTCCCCTTTCCCCGATCCCTGATTACGATTACCCTTATGTATTAAAATGCATTGCATAGCATATTACAAGGTTCTGTTATATGTTGTATCCCCTCTCCCACCCCTTCCGTTTCCGATTGTGATGTGGACCCCACCTCCTTTCCCTTCACTCCCTCCATCCAAAATCGTTTTTCCCCTCACTAAAGGCATAATTTCATTTTGTGTTATTTCAAAGGGCATTTTAATAAAAGTCAGTTTTCTTTAGAGTAATAATAGAATGGAAAGAAACAGTCAAAGGGTCGAGAGCTACAATGAGACCGAAATTTTTACAACAGCAGGAAAATAGGATCAGCTCTTCAAATTGCCTATTTTTTATTCAACAGCGTAACAATGAATCTACCCAAATGGTCAAATGTAATGTTGTTCCTTCTTTTCAGGGGAAGATTTCTTGTTTTCTTTTCTATGATTGGATTTCAGTTCCTTAGTTGTTAAAACAACTCCCTCTTTCTGTGGATTATGTTCCCACATTTCAGTCTATTTAATGTAATTGTAAATCATTTGTAAGGTAGTATGTAACTCAAAAGTAAGGGAATAGTGTGGAAAATCAAGGAGAAACGCTCTGTGCTCCATTGTAAATAGTTTTGGACAGGGAATTAATAAAGATATGCAACTCTGATTTGTGGGATCCATGTGGTATCAAATTTAGCATTTGTTCTCTCCTTTGTGTTCATATGTAAATTGTTATGTGTACCATTCATTCATAAACATCTCTTTTTGAATGCTTTCAAGATAGAAAGGTAGAATCCATTTTTTATGCTCTGCCTTGGGAAATCATTCATACTCTGTGTTTTTTTTCTGTTTGAAAATGATCCATCTCCCATGCCCTTTTCATCTCTTCACCAGTCTTTCCATTCCATCATTATTGAACTTAAATTGCTAAAATTTCCTGCTTACCTTGCCCCATGAAATACCTTGTATCCAGATTTAATTCCCCAGTTTAAAACTGTCTCATTTGTTCCATACATCCCTGAAATTCTTTCATTCATTAAACCTTTTCCCATTATTATACCTAGCCTAAAATCAGTTTAATAATTGTACTTTTTTGAATATCTTTCATGGAGACAGCCCTCTCCTGTCCTTGTAGGACTAGCTATAAGGCTGAGCGTGGTTTAGATGTTACCCTGATTTCCCTTTTTCAGCCTGAGGTCCAGATCAGGAGATAAGATTTATGGAGACCATACTGGGGAATATTTAGCATAAAATATTCATCACCCCAGTAATATTTCCCTTGTAAATTCCTGGACTTTGGAGAATGATGTTCAGAGCTTGCTAGGCTGAAATAAATTTTGTAAAGTAGAAATTTCACCACACTGGCTTCAAGAAGATACACAAGGGCTAATCCAAATCCAAATCCCCCCTATGTTTGAGAATCCTAATCTCATTCTAAGAATAGTCAGAAGATGAAAGGGATCACTAAGTCTTAGACCTATCTTCAGATCCCATACCTGGCCTAGTGAGTGGTTGTTTATAGAAGATATTTCTTTTGATGAGAGTTTTGAGCTTTATTTGTTTAGAAATAAGTCTGAAACGGCAATTGATGACACATTTTTAGATCCAGAATTTCTTGTAGATATTGAAGTTCAAAGGGAAAATACTTCAATTGATAACTACATTTTGAATTCTCCTCAGTCATCTATCACTGTAACTAATATCCCTGAGCCTTCAGAGTCATAAGGAATAGCATTTCCTCCTCCTAATTCATCAGCATTCCCATCAGTCAATTCTCAGCTTTCATCTCCCCCATCGACACCTCCCTTGAATCCTTGTACTACAAACACTGTTGTAAAACCTCCTAGAGTCATGGTTGCCCGGTATGCACCCCTGTTTTTACCTCAGGTTTTGAATGATATGCCTGTTGACTATCAAAGTAAAATTCCTATCTTTGACACTACTCAAAGCATTACAGCCCAACAACATGTTGATAAGATGAATGTTTTTTTTGATCTTCATGACGTAGAGGCAGAGAATGTAACCACAAGATTGTTTGTCCAAAGCTTTGGAGGTGAAGTTAGAAAGTGGTTCAGAGCCTTACCAGCAGGCTCTATTCGCACTTTACACGAGTTACACACATAGTTTTTAGACTGGTGGGAGGTAAAGGAAAACCCACTCCAAATTTTGTCTGAGTATGAGAATATTAAAAGAAATGTAGGTGAAACTGTACAGGATTATTGTTTAAGATTCAATGCTGTATATAATGCTATTTCGACTAACCTGAAACCTCCTGTGGGATTAGCCTTGCTCAAATTTCCAGATGGTTTCAGTGTTGATAAGGCATATCAGCTGCGAGAGAGAGATCCCACTACTCTTGAAGACATGCAGAAGATAGATGTAAGTGTGGAAGCAAATCTACTAGCCAAAAGAGCTCGAACCAGAGCTAAAAAAAGAGTCACTGTGAAAGAAGTAGCCTCCCCTTCAGACAGCAAAATGGACACTTCGATCCGAACAATTGAAAATATGGTTGATCAATTGACCATTTCAGATAGACCTGAACCTCAAATAAGAAATCCGAATTTCAGAGGGCAGCAGCCACAATTTAGAATCAAGCAGAGAGAATAGAGAGCGCAAGACCAAGTGGCACCAAAAAAGCAGATCAGAACTCCATTATAGCAAATTACATTCAAGGAACAAAGACAGATGAAGATGATGATCCTCTGATTGAAGCCAATCATTTCTTCACTGCAGATGGTGCGCCCATCTTTCTTACTGAAGATGAAGAATACACAGCGACTGCAGACATTCGAAAGGACGAAGATTTTATTTTGGCCAATGATGAAGTGTTAGAAGAAGAGTCCAATGATTATCAAAGAGGATACATGAACGCTTTATCAGCTCAACAAAAGAAATATTCTTTGAGGAACAGAGATGTTCCTATTAGTCCCATTCATAAGAGAAAAGAGCTCCAATCGAAAAATGATTCTTCAAATACTCAGAAGAAAGGGAAAGAGTTAGTTGATCCTTCCTCCAGCAAAACATCTTCAGCGATTAACATTGCAGTTGAAAAGAACCAGCAGAGCACAACAAATGAGCAAGTAGAGAAGAAAGACCCTCCCATTAAATAGGTAGAAAAGGTCCCTTCTTTTAATTTGGAGAATGAAATTTCTAAGCTGAACGTGCCCATGCCCTTGACTAAGTTAGGGAAAAATAGTACCTATAAACATCAGGTGTCTAGAATTTTGCAAATAGACTCTGTTTCTGATATGGTTAATGTTGAGGATGACTATCTGGAACTCATCTTTGGTCTAGCCACAGAAGATCAATCTGAAGAAAGTGAAGTCCCTCCCTTTTACCTGAGTCTTAGATTACATGAGTTCATCTTGCATAATGCTATGCTGGACTCCAGAACCTCACATAATTTGATGGCTAAAGCCATCATGAAGAATTTGGGACTTGATATTACCTGTAAATATCATGATTTGTATTCTTTTGACTCTGGTAGGGTCCATTGCATTAGTCTTATCAAAGATTTGGTAGTATATTTAGATCAAATCCCAGCCAAGAATGTTTTGATGGATGTAGTTGTCGTCGATGTTCCACCATAATTTGGAATGATTCTATCCAGGTCTTGGGGTGCAAAACTTAAAGGAACCATGCAACTTGACTTCTCTTATGCCACCATTCCCGTGTTTGGTTAGTTGAGAAAACTATATAGGGAGAAGAAAATGAAATACATGATCACTAGCAAAGAGAAGCCAGTTAATCATCCCATTAATTCAATCCACACAGATTTAGAGTCCTTTATTTTATATTCAGATGGTGGTTTTAATAATGAAAGTGTTCAGTTGGTACAAATAGATGAGATCCCTGAAATTTCAAAAAAAATTAGGGAAGTCCTCAAACAGGAAAAGGATAAAGTTGCAAGCACTTCTGAGCCTCCTGCTTGCCAACAACAAAAAGACAATGAATAGTAGAAAGATGCAAAAATCAGTCAAGTTAAAGTGGAGAAAGAAGCAAAGTTTCAGCATATGGAAGAAGAAGAAGAAGGCCTTTGGAGCATGGATTTTGATGGAGTTGTTGGTAAGGACGGAGATGTTATTGGAATATGGATTTAGAGCCCTGTTTTCCAGCCTGAAAATGTTCCTAGTAATGTTAGAGTATGTTCTTATAAGTTGGCTTTTTACTGCTCTAACAATGAATCAGAGTATGAAGCTTTGATTGCAGGTCTAAAAATTTTGAAGAAGTTAAAGGCAAAGAGGATTTTTGTATATGGAGATTCAGAGCTAATAATCAAACAGGTTAAAGGAGAGTACCAAGCAAAGCATCCAAGATTGAGAGCATACAAAAATGTAGTCCTGGATATCTTGAAGAAATTCCACAAGTACACTTTGACAGCAATACCCAGGATGCAGAACATTATTGCCGATTCTCTGGCCACTACAGCAAGTAACTTGAAGATTCTGATGAACTCCAGCAACAAGTTTCAAATTTATGTCAAACATAGGCTTGATGTTCCATAAAATTTAAGGTATTGGCAAGTGTTTTGGGATGACATTGAGATCAATGCTTTTTTGCATAGTGATGGAAAATTCAAATATACTCCCATAGAAGGTGACTATGAGGTTGATGATCAAGAAATTGAAACAAATCAGATGGATATAATGCAGCTGAAAGACAATGTAATCCCTAGAGGTCTCATACCTTTAGAGGAGCTTTTTGATCAGGATGATGTTGCGAAGAAACCAAGCTTGGTGCCTACTAAGAAAGGAGTCGAAGATGTGAATCTTGGAACAGTTGACAAGCCCAAGTTTGTGAAGTTGTCAAAGGGATTGTCCCCTGAGGTAAAGGAAAAGTATGTTAGATTGCTTTTTGAATTTTCTAATTTGTTTGCATGGGATTATTCAGATTTTAAAGTGTATGACAAGAACATAAACCAACATACCATTCCCGTCAAGCCAGATCAGAAGCCATTTAGACAGAAGTTGAGAAGAATCAATCTGAAACTGCTAACATCCATTGAAGAAGAGGTAAATAGATTTTACAAAGCTGGTATCATTGTTTCCATTAGATTTTCTGACTATATTTCAAATTTGGTCTCGGTACGTAAGAAAATAGGAGAAATAAGGTTGTGCATAGATTTTCAGAATCTGAATAAAGCATCCTTAAAGGATAATTATCCACTTCTGAAGATAGACCATATTCTGCAGAGAGTAGTTGGAGCATCTAGGATGTCACTACTTGATGGCTACTCAATCTACAACTAGATCTTAGCGCATGAGAAAGACCAAGACAAAATTTCCTTCACAACACCCTGGGAAACTTTCCAATATGCCAAAATGCCATTCGGACTGTAGAACGCTGGAGCCACTTTCCAGCGAGTAATGGACATTGCTTTTTCCAATGAAAAATACATTTTTCTTGTTGTTTATTTGGATGATCTGACAGTATTTTCTGGTTCTGATGATGAGCATTTGCACCATTTGAGGGTTGTGTTTTAGCGATGCAGAAAGTTTGGGATTTCTCTCAATCCAAAGAAGAGTCTCTTTTCCATGGATGAAGGCAAGTTGCTGGGGCATATCATTTCTAAAGATGGTATCCATATTGATCCTTCAAGAGTGGAGGAAATTCAGCACATAGACCTTCCACGGAATAAGAAGGAGATTCAAGCATTCAATGGCAAGATGAACTTATTGCGCAGATTTATACCCAATTTGGGTGAAAATTTGAGAGAAATGACTAATATGTTGAAGAAGGATAGGACTTTCAAATGGAGTGAGGAAGCTATCAAGTCATTTAATCTGGTAAAGTTGCTTTGTCCAATGCCCCAGTCTTGATTAGTCCTAATTACACTCAAGATTTTATTATCTTTTCATTTGCATCAGAGCATACTATGGCTATTGTTTTGATGCAAAAGAGAGACTAGATTGAAAAGCCAATTTCCTTTTTCAGTAGGACTATTAGAGATGCTGCCTTGAGGTATAATATTATTGAGAAACAAGCATTGGCTCCTATAAAGGCATTGAAGGATTTTGGGGTCTGTTTTATGCATTCACATACTATAGCATATGTTCCTCATGCAGCAGTGAAGGATGTGTTGATGCAAACTGATCCAGAAGGTCGAAGAGGTAAGTGGATAGTAGCCATGTTGGAGTATGATTTGGAGATCAAACCCACGAAGTTGATCAAAGGACAAGGCTTGGAAAAATTAATGGCCTAATCAAATCTGCATGCCCTGGATAGAAACCTCATTACAGCAATGTCAGAGGATGAAGATGAAGGTTTTCTTGTTCGTGTTTCAGAAATTTTTCTACAGTCGCCATGGAATTCAGATATTGTTTATGTCCTTCAACACCTTTCTCCACTTCCAGGGATATCTAAAAGCAAAGGCAGATCACTGAAACTTAAATCTACAAAATACTGCATTTTAAACTATGCTCTTTATTGGAAAGATCCTGGAGGTATTATGCTCAATTGTTTGGTTGAAGAAGAAGCTCAGAAGGTGATTGCAGTGGTCATTTGTTTTGGAAAACTACAACTAACAAAGTGTTGAGAGCAGGATATTATTGGCCCACTTTATTTTTAGATTTGTATAAAACAGTGATAAGTTTTCATGAATGTCAAATCTTCCAAGGGAAGAAGAAATTGCTTCCTCTTCCTTTGAAACCAATTGTAGTAAACGCCCCCTTTCAGCAGTGGGAACTTAATTTCATAGGATAAATCCATCCCGCATCATTAGCACAACATCGATGGATAGTGACAGGAACAGATTACTTTACTAAATGGATCGAGGCCGTCCCAGCGAAGCAAGCTACAGATACGGTAATTATCTATTTTTTAGAATCAAATATTTTATCTCGTTTTGGCTGTCCATACAAATTATAACAGATAATGCAACAACATTCAGATCTAAGAAAATGGTGGAGTTCTGCAGCAAATATAACATTGTGCTTGGCCATTCAACAACATACTATCCACAAGGCAACGGCCTGGTAGAATCATCAAAAAAATCTTTGATAAATATAATCAAGAAAATGCTGGAGGCAAAAAAAAAAATTGGCATCGAAAGCTCATCAACGCACTGTGGGCAGACAGAATTAGCAGCAAGAAATCCATAGGTATTTCTCCTTTTGAATTGGTTTATGGTACTGATGTTTTCTTTCCTACATCTCTTACAATTCCAGTCATGATATTATTACAAGAAGTTGGTAGTGAAGACGATGATAATCAGCGAAGGATCAATCAGATGATCCACCTTCAGCAAACAAGAGAGGAAGTGTCACAGAACGCTATTCAGTTGCAGGAGAAGATAAAGAAGATCTATGATCAAAAGACCAACGCAAAAAAATTTCAATTGGATGATGTGGTGTTGAGATGGGATGTAAGAAATGAGGACAAAGGGAAGCATGGTAAGTTTGAAAACCTTTCGAAAGGACCATACAGGATTTCAGCATACAGGGGACAAAATGCTTTCTTGTTTTCAGAAATGGATGGCCAAGATTACCCTAGAGGAGCAATGAATGGTAGGATTTTGAAGCACTACCATTGTTGAAGATAATGGATCGGAAACTATGTCACCATAATTGTATATACCATGTTATTTTTGGTCAGAGTTCAAGTACATAGTCATTGAAGTTTGGGGCTCGAGGTGAAGGCTATAAAACTCAAATGATATGTGTATGGTTTGGTTTTATTTGAGTTTTCAGTCTTAGTTTGAGTCAGAGTCAGTTTTCGTTGTGTCAATTTTCAACATTTTTGACTCCATGCCCAATGAATAATGCTACTTGGTCTACAGTGTTCTTGGCACCTCCAAGGAGCTACCATCCCCATTAGAGCCAATGTTAGTGTCAGTATATTCATATTTCTATCAGTGATCAAAAATTTCTCTTTTGCATTTGCATATTAGGAGTCCCATACCATAAAATTTCACCATTCCGTTAGGTCATGGATTTATTGATGGTAGTGAGTTTTCATTAGTTTTCTCTCATGTCAAACTTGCTAATTTTCCTCTCTATGGTCTTTATTCATGAGTTACTTTCACTTTGTGAGTCATGTCAGTTGGTCATAGGATGGTTCCCATTAGGTTATAGGATCCCACCATGGCCAAATCAATGAGTCAAGTGTTAGTAAATATCAGCAAGGTCATGAGGGAGTTAATAAACTCAAAGTAACAGCACCTGGAAGATCAAAGAAATGTTTTATTTAGTTTGATGTAATTTTCACCTCAAAACCATGTTTTGAGGTGAAAACATGATACTTTTCCTTTATTATCATTTATTATGTAATTTTATGTCATCATATGTAATAAGTCACACTTCAGAAGCTGCTATCTTCACAAAGTCACCACCCTTCTTTTCAGAGAATTTTTCCACATCATTTTCAATGTCAAATCATGTTCTAAGTAGGTTCAACAGAAAGAGCTCAGAAAGATCTTTCCAACGGTATATTACACTCTCAAAACTGACTTCTGGATTGAAATTTATGCCTAAGTGAATAAAGTCCTCTATATCCTAACCCTTCCCCTTTTTCCCATCTTTCCCTTAAAATTTATGTTATTAAAGTTTAATATTTTCCTTTATAAAATCCCCTTTTCCCCATCCGATGGCAAATCACATTATTAAAATCCTTAAAATACATATGTGATTTATTAAACCACTTCCCCTCATGTCCCTTTAAAAAAATTTATAATAACATTTTAAAGGTTTTTGTTATAAAATCTCGATAAGCCAAACCACTTCCCCACCATACCTTTGAAACTTTATAATAAAATTTAAATTTTTATTATAATCGCCGACCCGAAAATCCCTTTCCCTTTCCATCGCAATCGCAACAATTAATATATGCGCCCTGATTGGCCCTTTGTTAAAACTCTGATGCGATTGCATTTGAGTTCCCCCGATTGTATATCTCCCATGGCAAACCACCGATTGACCCCGCCCGATGTTATCCTGGCCATCAATCTGCCCTTTCGATCGGATGGCCCATACTTCATCAATGCTTCCAAAAGAGTCCCTCCCGATTTTCCTTCACCCGATTAGTCCTGAGCCTTTGATTGCCCCTTCCAATCGAATGACTCACAGCGAATTAGACCATCCCAATCGGCATTGTTAAATAAAATTTTCCCTCCGCCCTCCTCCGATCTCCCAATATCGATTGACCTTGGGTCCCGCCATGTAATCCTCTACCCATTCGTAATACAAAGGGCCTTTTCCTTTGTTAAAATTAAATTTTGTTTATTTAGTTCTATACAAAGGCCTTCCCCCATCGCATCGGAGGTATTTTATTATATGCCCACCCCAACTACCGATTTCGATTGCGATCGCGCTAGCCCCAGTCCCACCTTAAAGGGCTCTTTGCTCTTTCAATGTAAAAATCCTTCATCAATTTATAAAAAAGCGAAAAACCATTTTTATTTATTTTCAAAGGGATTTCCCCCACTCTCATATTGCATTACCCATCAGGCCTTTCCAATCGCATCGGAGTTTATGCCGTGTTCTAAGACGCCTTGCCCTTTCCTCGATCCCCGATTGCGATTACCCTTATGTATTAAAACACATCACATAGCATATTACAAGGTTATATTATATGTTATATCCCCTCTCCCACCCCTTCTGATTCCAATTGCGATGTGGACCCCACCTCCTTTCCCTTCACTCCCTCCATCCAAAATCGGGTTTTCCCCTCACTAAAGGCATAATTTCATTTTGTGTTATTTCAAAAGGCATTTTATTAAAATTCATTTTCCTTCAGAGTAATAATAGAATGAAAAGAAACAATCAAAGTGCCAAGAGCTACAATGAGACCAAAATTTTTACAACAGCAAGAAAATAGGATCAGCTCTTCAAATTGCCTATTTTTTATTCAACAGCGTAACAGTGAATCTGCCCAAATGGTCAAATGTAATGCTATTCCTTCTTTTC
The DNA here is from genome assembly GCA_034641835.2 of Pinus albicaulis. NCBI lineage: Eukaryota > Viridiplantae > Streptophyta > Pinopsida > Pinales > Pinaceae > Pinus > Pinus albicaulis. Next base: position 618,968,974 of record CM076569.1, read on the forward strand.
AGGGGTAGATTGTTTTTTTTCTTTTCTATGATTGGATTTCAGTTCTTCAGTTGTTAAAACAGCTCCCTCTTTCTGTGGATATATGTTCCCACATTTCAGTCTGTTTAATCTAATTGTAAATCATTTGTAAGGTAGTCTCTAACTCAGAAGTAGGGGAATAGTGTGGAAAATCAAGGAGAAATGCTCTGCGCTCCATTGTAAACAGTTTTGGACAGGGAATTAATAAAGAGATGCAGCTCTGATTTGTGGGCGCCATGTGGTATGAAAGTTAGCATTTGTTCTCTCCTTTGTGTTCATATGTAAATTTTTATGTGTACCATTCATTCATAAACATCTCTTTTTGAATGCTTTCAAGATAGAAAGGTACAATCCATTTTTTATGCTATGCTTTGGGAAATCGTTCATACTCTGTGTTTTTCTTCTGTTTGAAAAGGATCCATCTCCCATGCCCTTTTCTGCTACTCACTAGTCTTTCCATTCCATCATTATTTAACTTAAATTTCTAAAATTTCCTGCTTACCTTGCCCCATGAAATACCCTGTATCTTGATTTAATTCCCCAGTTTCAAACTTTCCCATTTGTTCCATACATCCCTGAAATTCTTTCATTCATTAAACTTTCTCCCATTACTATACCTAGCCTAAAATCAGTTTCATAATTGTACTTTGTTGAATATCTTTCATGGAGAGAGCCCTCTCTTGTCCTTGTAGGGCTAGCTACAAGGCTGAGCATGGTTTAGATGTTATCGTGATTTCCCTTTTTCAGCCTGAGGTCCATATCAGGAGATAACACAACCTACAAGCATCATGAATCATCAAAGCTTACTGGTGCCAAATGATCTGGACCTGATCGAAGGTGGGACAAAGGTTTGAATCCACAATGCACATGGCTCTTAATGTGAATGAAATGGGTTTCCAAATAGTCAAGTTTCTCCTGGATGCATTACTACCCTCGCCAAAGGCTGACCAATCTATCATGAATCTGCACAAAATGTGTTGGATATAATTCAAAAAATCCATGTGGTCATTATGATCAAATTACTGGTCTGGATTGAGTTGTTCCAATGCAAAACTCAACCACTGAATCACACCAACACAATATTTTGTCATGTGTGAGGGGTTTATATAGAGTGAAGGGATTGAGAAAGTGACTAGTCAATTATTTCTACATGGGTTAGTTCGTGGTGTTGTTGCCTACCCTATAATCTCCTCCCCTCTAGTACTCTATGAGTCGATGGCATGCTAGGGAATCATCTTCACCACTTGTCCTTGAATATATTTCCCGGGATATAACACTTATTTGTTATGCCAACTAGGAAACCCCTTCGTCCCATAAAAGGCTTTAAACAAAAAAAAACCAATTTGAATGATATGTGATAGTGAAACTCGTGCAAGCCACCCCACAGTCACTTAAATATGTGCAATGGTACCTACAGTCATATAGAGACTTGGAAAAACACCCAAAAATAGGAAAAGCATACCAAAATTCTCATATGGCCTGAAAATTTCTAGAATAACCCTTTGAAAAAAGAAAGAAGAAGAAAATATAGATATGAACCCAATAGACCCACAAACCAACCCCTTTTGAGTTTCCAAAGCCTAGAATGCCAATTCATAGAGATATTTATTTTCTTGAGCCACCAAGGCCCTTCAAATTCTACCACTAGGATCTACTAGAATTCCTAAGAACAGACCCACAAAACTAACAAACATGCATGCTCATCAATGAAAAAGAACAACATAAATCAACCTAAATATAAGGACTAGAGATTTTACCCAAATATTGTAAGCTAACAAGTTCTCAAGAAAATTCGCCTCTTCACCCGAGCTTTGCTTCAACCACCTTGACAATATTGCAGAGACGCAAAATATGGATGAAGGAGGGAAAATTTAGCCCTGACCCCAAATGATCCAGGTGGATATTTGTGGCCACCCGCATATTCCACTTGGACCCCCACCATTATATCTTTCAATTTTTCAATTTCCTTAATTGTAGCACAATTTACTATTTTTTGCAGTTTTTCAAGTCTTGACCTTCTGTAGCCGTTTTGAGGCCCTAAATGATGTTTATTGGGAAAAATGAGACCAACATAGCTCTTATACCAATTTTCGTCACTCTATAGTTTTAATCCTCAAATATATCTTTCGAACGAGGTATTGTGTGTGTCAAACAAATATCGTATGCCAAAGCTACGTCCCTCGGAAGTTGATGTACCAATTTACCTAAACAGGGCCCATATTTTTGGTGCTTCATCTCCTAGGGTTAGGTTTTTGTATTTTTATGGTTTTCCATTGTTTCTCACTAATAAATATTTCTTTGAGCCTCATTGTAACACAATTTAGAGGCATGGAGCTGCCACTTTTTTTCTCAGAGATAAGTTACCATTGCCCAAGCTAGTTTATTTTGCATTTTTTCTGTAAGCATTTTTCAGTATTTGATATTAATGAAATGAAGTGTTATTCCTGTTTCATGTCTGTGTTAATGTTTATTTTCTTACATAAATCTATATTAGTGGTATCAGAGTGGTCTACTCTTTTTGGATCTTTCTTTGCATGTCCCCAACAAGGTTGGGGTATAAGGACTTAGGGATCAATCTAGTTGAGCCTTTGCAAGACAAACCTCACAAAACCCGACGACCTCCCATGGTGGAAGAAAATAAATATGAGGGAAGAAGATATCTTATCAAAATATTGGTTGAGGTGGCCCTCAAGAAACAAAGGAATGCGATGATGGATAAATTTTCCCATAACCTTCAACGACTACCACCAGCGATGCACCTTCATACAGCAGCCACTCTGAAGGTGCCACTCCTTTTAAGGTACAAGTAAACTTTTACATTCCCATATTTTAGGGACAAATAGATGTAGAAGTCATAGATAGATGGTTGAATATATTAGATGGATATTTCTCGGTTCATGACCATGGAAAATTTTAGGGGCTAATATTCGCAGGTTTGCTAATTTTCCATGATTTTTCCCAAAACTAGATTCTCCAATTTCCATTTTTTATAAAAATGATTCACCCAAATTTTACAATATAAAATTATTTTACCCTAAAAATCGCCAATATTATTTATTTATTATATATAAAATTATTATAAATTTAAATTATTTTATAAGTACATCAATAAACATTTTATAGTTTGCATATTGGGGAATAGTGAGATTCGCCAATTTTTTAAACTTCAAGATCATTTTCCATCCTTAAAATTTTCCCTGTTCATGAATTTTCCAGTCAGGAAAACATCACTTTCCCACTCCTAAAAGCTACTCCCCATGTCAGGGACTGGT